>LOND01010042.1:3202-16499 GCA_014220965.1 Paragonimus kellicotti
TGAAGAAAAACATACATGGGGAAGGATATACCCTTCCGGAATTTAAGTCAGCAACAAGGGCACAATTAACGCTTGCTGATATAGGAACAAAGTTTGATCGGAGACTCTTCCGCATAGTTGGGTGAATAATAAAGTTTGCAAAACAGATGCCAGAGTTTTGGCAGTGGATATCGCCAAGTTTACAACTCGACCGCATGCAATTGAGCAACCATCAAAAGGGAATGTACGAAGTCACCCAACAACTCCCTGTGGTAAACGGAAAGCAGAACAGCGAAGATTCCTTTCGTGTCACGCACGCCAAGATATCAGGTGAATAGCGCAGTGACCTAGAGATCAACAAAACAACGTGTACGACTTAGCGTTTCGGTTCAAGCGCAACACTGAGATAAATTTGTATGCAAGGAGGTTCAGCACAAAAATTGGAGCGTCGGCAACATCTGGATCGAATTTTCCAACAAATTCATCAACTGGAGGATACAGTAACACCTCGATCGTCTATAATGTGTCCTGTATACTTTCAAGAAGTATTATTATTATTATTATTATTATTATTATTATTGAATCTACTGAAGTTTGTTTGATACATCTTTCACTGTATGTCTTTTGCGAGGGGAACGTTAAATTCGTTCACTCATGTTTGGTTTATGCTCAATTGCATGCGGTCGAGTTGTAAACTTGGCGATATCCACTGCCAAAATTCTGGCATCTGTTTTGCAAACTTTATTATTCACCCAACTATGCGGTAGAGTCTCCCATGAAACTTTGTTCCTATATCAGCAAGCGTTAATTGTGCCCTTGTTGCTGACTGTCAGCTTAGTCGTGACGGTACCCAACTTGGTGGTGCTGGAACTTGAATACTTTGCACGGATATCATAGGGGAATTCTTTGTGAATGTCTTGACGACCGGTTGTCACGAAAGAAGTGCTGGATAAGAATATTCGCAGTTTTGTGGCGTTGGTATTCGCGGTAATTTCGCTAAACCTATACTTTTAAACGACAACGCTAGCACTAACGGTAATATAAGTGGTCAACTCATTTTAATCATTGTTAAGCCAAAAGGAAACCGGCCGGATTGCTGGAAGTAGAGAACTTAGTAAAAGCTAGAGAATGAATGGTAGAGGCCAGGGGGCATTTGAGAGGTTTAATAGTGTATCAACGGACTCAAGGCTAATGAAACTCCAAGGACTGCCGTAGTCTGGGCCATTGAACTCTGCGAACCTGCAACCTCAGCAGTATGTGACGGGGTTTCAGAATTACGCTTGTCTTGCCTTTCGTAACCTGAAACTTCCAAGGAGGATTTTGCAGCGGCTATGGCTCACGCACGTTCGATGAATTTCACGGGCGTTTCAAAGGTTAAGTTGAACTATTTCAACGGAAATCTGACTGGCTATTGCAACTTCACAGAACCATTTGAGTATTTTGCTGAAACCGGGTTGACAGATTACAATCAACAGCCCAGTCTTTAGGTAAAACGGAAACATAGCTAGCGAGGCGGTTGTGCGGTACACAGTTTTGGACGTGAAGACGCGAAGGGTGTTACAAGACCCTCATGTGCATCCGGCTGCTCAATCTAGGGTCGCTGGTTCATGGAGATAAGCCCAATATGTTCTAAATACTGCCGACAAACTGCCGCGCCGGTCTACTCGCTTGTGACACCAAAGTATTTCTGCGAACAGATGAATCACGAAACTGCTTCAAATTTTCGACAACACTGGAACGGATAGGAAGAGTTATCCTTCAGCCCGCGGTTTCAACAGGCCAAGAGAGCGAAACAGACGTTGTCGTGACGGCACGGGCGGAAGGTCGTCCGGTGCACCGAGTTTCTTTAGCCTTGTGGGAGGGCCGTGTGAGCCGAATTTGGACAAACTATAGATATTAATCGTGGTATCCCTAATAACGTCCGCCCGGTTTCATCTAAACAGATTATGTTAAGAACGGAACTAGTAAATATCCCGTATCTCGTTATTACGACTGGGTAAATTGATTGTTGTTTACGTGAACGAGCACCGATCGCGAAAAAATAACATGAGTTCGTGCTTGATGCGCCCACTATATGGGTTAATGCCCAATAATTAGGCGCCAGCTTTCTATACCTCGGTGCGTCATATAGAGCCTCAGATTGTCGAACGTAAACCCTATATAGTGAGGACAGCTTCCGGGGTGGCATCACAGATTGCTACATCATCCCACGGCCAGACGACAGAGGACCCTGGTCTACTAGAAAAGAAATGGGCGACATCGTTGATAGTTCTGTAAAAAAGATAACTGGTTTTAGAAACAAATATTAACAACTTAGTGTAGTTCCGGTTCGTTTGTGAAGAATCAAACAGATTCCACCAGGACTTGTACATTCATTGATAGCGGTTCGGACACAATTCCCTTCAAACAGTTTCGTTGAAAAGTATCATACTGCTGCGATTCGGTCGCGTTTGGCAATCACGGTACGCTATAGTGCACTCAATTTTTGATGTCGGCCAATTCTCAGGATTCTTCCTCATCTACAAGTGGAACTGTTGAGGTTGAAGAAAAACATACATGGTGAAGGATATACCCTTCCGGAGTTTAAGTCAGCTGTGACACCACTAAAATTGATTTTGGTGAGACAAGTCAGAAAATGTTAATATATTAATTGGATACAATGTCCTAGGAGCACAGTGGTTGCTTGGTCAAAAGGTTGCCGTATTCATGCAGCCTTATGCGATCAAAATACTGGTTGACTAAGTGACCTTATGGTCCACCAGGTGATGGTTTCGACCAACACGCCGTGTGGATTGTGGTTCTCGCAAAAGTGTATTGCGCACGGTTGGCAATTTTTCTCGAACTTTGTTTAAGTTTAATAGATCCGGCAGGTCTGTTGCGTACTCTGGAAGTTCTTTAAATGTAAATGACTTACGTTATCTGTGAGGAAGGAATGACTGATCGGAATTTATTCTTCGGGAGCACCTCACCAGTGTCATCGGGCAAATGTTAGTGTACAGACCAGCAAACTTCTTGATAAGAAACAGTCGAACGTATCTTTATGTGGAGACGTCGCACCACTCGTATGACGGATACAAACTCAGAGGATGTGGACTGATATAGATAAGCAAGCTAAAATGCTCCAGAAAATGCAGGGCCGTTGCAACCTCTGGACGACCTTGACTATAGACAGACATGCAGACACACCGCATACCTTGAGTAACTGTCATGAGAAGGAAGAATTTCTTGAAACGAATTAATAACTAGGCTATTAGCTAAAAATGTCCTAGAAGGGAGGACTTTTGGTAGAATTTCGAATTTCAGGTGTGTCGTTGTGCAGTATGTGGACCGCAAGACGCGTGGTTTGCAGTTTGCCGATGTCTGCTATCCGAAAGGTGTACTGAGGCGTAGTGACTGCCGAATACTTGACCGAGCTCATCCGCGGATGTCACCGTACCAGTTTTCTCAGGGAAGTTGTTTCAACGGCTATGTACCCGTAGAGAAAAGGAAGAACGCATGTAGTTAATTCTATTGTGCTCTCTTTCTAACTTATGGGGATGCCCCTTTAGAATTCGCTCGTCACTGGAGTCTGACAGACTAGTGTAAGTGTGCTGAGGATTTCTAAGATGTTTGTGAACAAGTATGATGTCGCCACGACTATGTCACTATTCTCCACTAAACAAGTTTAGTTAATCTAATCCCGAGGCAGACAACAAGGTTCTGATTTGTGACACCATTTCGATGGCTCCTTTTCGAACAGCGTGAAAGCAGCATAGTATCATGAGAAAGATTGGAACTCAGGTCCGCACATTCGTTTCCAGATGAGACCTCACTAAGCCACAGAAAGGGTCGAAGTGGACAGGCCTTAGTCAACCTAAACTAAGTTACGTTGGGCGCATAATTATCAGCCTCGCGTGCAAGTAACATGGTGTGTTGAATAACTCCGAAGTCTTCTTGAATAATGATACTGATATCAAGTTGCCGGAGGACCGCCCAAGGCGAGTGTCCTGACATGCAAGTCCCTTTGATAAGCTGGCAGTCATAAAAGACAGTACATTAATTTATATTAAAAGACAGGTGGTTTTCTGCCACCCAGGACTATGGGTTATCAAGGTTTACCTCCAATCTCTAAAGTTCGCAGTGGTATCCACATCCACACATCTCCTGATTAAATTAGACACTCTCATTGCGCAATGGTATTGACATCGGCGACGAACGTCAGCAACAACATTGTCTCAAGAATGGGACCGTGAGGTACTCTCCTAGCGAACGGGCGTGTAGTCAATTAGTCTCCATGGACTCTCGAGTTGAACGTCCGGTTTGATAGGTAGTACTTCAGCCACGCTAACAGATAACCTGAAATTGCTTCGGACCTTCAACTTGGTTAACACGATGTACTTATCTGCCGTGTCGAATGTACTTTTCAACATCTGAGTATACCATAACCACATTACTTCAAGATTCCATTATTATGGCCCGTGTGCCACTTACCATCAATTAACTGATTGCGCAATTATGCCCTTGACGGAACTAATACTGTTGAGACATAAAAATTACATTTCCTCACATGGCCCTCAGATGAGCCTTCCAGAAGTGTTGTGTGGTCGTGAACAAAGCGATGGGACGGTAGTCTCCAACAATGCTCTGTGCACCACCGTTAGGAACAAACAGCACACAACAGTGTTTTCAACCACTTGGGATTGTGCTGTGGCCTTAACGAGTGAGTTATTAGGGCGCGCAACGGGGCCACCAGGGAGTTGGCATAGTCCTTGGAGAAACTGGTTGGTATGCTGTCCATACTAGAGAACCCATTTGTCTATAGGCCCCTGAGCTTTTTCAGGTCATATGCTGAAGATATCCCGATGCAAGCAGCGGTACCCGATTTACTAAGTGATGGCGTACGTTTTGTCGTGAGACGTGAGTTTCGGTGCCACATAAATCACTCATTTTTGGTATGATAACTTCAGAGGGCTAACTGTTTGTTCCGGTAGTTCCTCTAGGGGTCTGAGTACCGGGTACACCTAAGTTAAATTAAGACATTCCGGACAAATACGTGTAAGATGCGTTTGAGGTCAGTTGCGATTCTTCACTGTGATGAACATCACGGTTCTACCTAACCACTGCATTGCCTCTTTTGTGAGTCATAGGCGAACACTTTCAGTCCCCCAATGCTGGAGGAGGTTTAATGCGTTTGGCAATCATAAGCTTGCCGGCATTTCTCTCCCCGCGCCAATGTCTCACCAGCTTCGTCCGACCAAGCCTTGGAGGTACATGTTCTTTGAATGTCTGTTGGGCGATATTCTTAAAGATTGTCGAATGATTGCCCACGGTTACTTGTGGGCGTAGCACCCAGTTCGCATTACGCAACGTCTCTCCCATGGATGATATAGTTGGACGGCGAAATAGGTGCTTGATCCTGCGTAAGTTTCCTCGTCACACAGTTTTGTGTATCAAACCAAAGAACACCGCGATACGGTCGCTCACTCTTATCGGAGCGGCAGGATGTGGGTTGGCTGCCGTCATGGTTTCAGTTGACATTCATTCCATCTGTTCGTGGCAACCAAATGCCTGGACGTCATCTTGTCAGTCCGTATGCGTATGGCCAGACCCAAATCTAAAGTAATGTTTAAAAACCCAATGGCCATGGAATCGTAGGTGCTCGTTGTAGACAGCAGTTGAAACTCGGTTCAAGTGAGATCGAAATCCGCCATAGTAAGAACAGTGGAAAATTCTGCATCCACATAGCCTTCAAAAGTGACAGGAGTTTTTCACTGGTGAACGACGTGACCGTTGGGGAACAAAAGATGACACCGAATCCGCACTTCATACCGTTGTCGGTCCTGGAGGAACACTAGTGGAAATATGATAGAACTGTGTGTGGGAGATGCATCATTGCTGAGGTAGTGATACTCCGCTCCGCCAGCCCTACCCATTGCCTACCACGTCGGCGGGTACTGAGTTTCTGCAGGGAAAGCTGGCTACGTCTGTTGTTGGACGACAACCGGGACGCAGTAACAGCAACTAGTTGTAGAGAATAGCTGTCATGGAAGTTTGAGCATCTCCGATGGTTTGTTTTGCGGATTCTTTGAAACAGTACACGAAAACCTTGGGTATCTCGATACGGGGAACGGTCAGTATCGAGCGGCTGGTGATGGCTTTTTACACAGTCGGCACCAGAGCTAGTCTTGGAACCATTTCAATTGCCAACCTCTACGACGCTGGCTGAAGTTCGGTCTTTGGTCGACCAGCAGAGGTGTCACTGATTCCGGTGACCGGCACGACGATTTCGACATTAGATGCGTTCACAAGAATCAATCCCTCGATGGCTTGTTTCTGAGTGGATGATCAACCCATGTGAACCCATATGTCAGTTGGAAACTCCATACAACAATTTCGCAAAGGGTCCAGTGCTTCTAAAGCTGTCGTCTGTGACACTGAAGTAACTCATTGAAGTAAATGTCTTCAAAATGGACAGATTAACCAGCCCGTGTAGATGAGATATACTTGTAATTTCTAATCGTTGGTACCAGTCTAATATGGATGGCGAACCATTGAGAAACATCATGGTTTACGTTCGAACCTTCATGAATCCCATTTAAAATTATGCACTTTTGCATGAATTAGTCGGAGATTACTAACAAATGATGGGTTTGGAGCCCGAAGCGTCCAGACATAATTACGCCAACAGTAGTGCAGGTAACTTTTAGCTGTTGTGCCCGAATGCCGCAAGCTTCCCAGAAGCCTCTTCACATACTTTAGAGAATGGAATATGATCTTTGTAGATCCTAGCCTTCCAGTGCGGAGTATTTGAACCGCGGGGGAGTCTATGGTTTCGGTGAAATAGATATTCTTTAGTGCGAGAACGGTCACAGGAACACTTCCTTGGTTACTGCCCTGTTCCCCCTGTCACCATGAACTAAAGCATTATTTTCAGGAAACTGAATACTGTGACCGACCAACGGTTAGAACGCCCGACGCGTATGGGTTGGATCACTAGTTAGACGTTTGACGGCGTCCTATGAAGCCCATTGGTTTGGGATCGCGCTTGTAGTGTAGAGGGGTCATCGGTCGCCTCAAACTGAACTACGTGTGATGAGTTCGCGGGTAGTTTTGAAAATTTCTTATCACCAGCTAGTTCAAACTATTGTCACCTGCGCAAGTCTGATAGGCTAGCTCTGGAAAGTCTCCAACGTGCATTCACGAAAGGTTTACTAGGTTATACGTCTTCTCTGAACTACAGAGAACGTTGCCAAACGCTAGCACTCGATCCACTTTGGCTACGGCGACTCAAGCTGAATCTTGCACTTTTGTATAATCTAGTTCACGGCAATACATTTACCGACAACTTCGAAATTAGCTTAAAACATAGCTCAATGTACAACCTCAGGAACAAAAAATATACATTGACAGCTTTTAAATCCTGTAAGAAGCTGCGTTCAAATTTCTTCCTAGTGAAATACTCCTACATTTGGAATAAACTTCCACATGCAGTTAGAGCCAGTAAGAATATACACCAATTCAAACGAAGCTTAGAAACCTTCCTGACATTACCGAACGTTATGTCCATTTTCAAACTCTGCCTGCATGAAGACGATATTTTTGAAAACGGACCTAATAACATCTGAGTGGAAACCCTGCGTCGCGTGATACAACGTCTAGTACACGTCGAGCAGATTAAAGTTAACAATTTCATCATCGGATGTAGTTATCTAGATACCTGAGCTTAGTACTTCATAATTAATCATAACCAACTGTGTATGGTTATTGATCATTATGCAAAGGCTGTACACGCTAAAACTGTTTGGAAAAGAAAATACACTTAACCTGTTCGCCTCATACGGTTACATTCAAATCTTACGTTGCCACCCATATTTCCTTCCTAATGGATCACCTGACAATCTTTCTATCATTTTAAACATTCCATTCCATATCTCGGACGCGTATATCAAATCGACATCAGAATTCGGCTGTAATCATATACTAGAAAAAGCCGTTAATCAATCTCTTTCCACGTTATACGATAACAACTGTTCGGTAGTGCTATATATTTTATTAGATGACACGGAATTATGAATTTTTATATAAAGGTTTGACTAGAAAATCACATATTTCATTATTCGTCATACTTCACATGACCATTTTCCGTTTTTCCGTTTATTTGAAACTATCATTTTTGACGCGTGTGTCCCAGATCCTTTTTCATAAACTTGGATTTTTCTCTCTTGCTATGTCTGTTTCGTTATACTATTCACGAAACTGGTGTATTGTACAATTATTAATTGTGTGTATGGAGTGCATTTATGCATGTAGCGATAAAATGTGTACATTGATCACGCTCATCTGAGCGTGTTTCTCACAGATGCGTTGAGAAATATACCATTATTATTATTATATAAAGACGGTAACCTATTACCCACGCTTTCAAATAAGAACCAGTATTGAGCGACTTATCTGCTCTTGCCCGCACGTATGTGCAATATGTCTCTTCGAATATTCTATTTGATGCCGAATTCCCATAGTTGCCGTTGACAGCGCCAAGTCCAACTTTGGGCATGCTAGGACTGAATTCAATCGTGAAGTATGACTGTCTACAACCTATGCTTAGACAGAATAGGCTGTCCGTAGGACGCCAAACAAGTGTCCAGTAAACCGCAGCTTGAATTGAGCGGTCGCACTTGTAGCAGTTAGCGTACACAGGCCCATTGCCTAATGCCAACAGTTGCTTTGCAAAACTCACAGTGGCGGAGTGCCGGATGCATAAGTGAAGTGGTTTCTATCACTCGTTGGTAGTATCCTCGTTGTAAAAATGTGGCCGACCCAGCCAAGTTGGCTAGGAATATGCCAGATATCAGCCTGTCTTCTCTACCACACCGACAAACCAAAGATTTGAAATTTAACTGATTGGAACATTTTTGTGAAACTGACTTCATTGTCGGGCAACAACAATGAATAACCCAAGAAATGTACGTTCCATTGCAGTAGATACACAAAACTTGAGAATAGATGTGATTTGAGTGTAAATTTTGTTTATCCAGGCCAGTCACATAGCTCTGTGTCATTTGATTATCGCATGTTTCATAGTTAGTTACCTTCCGCCAAACGGTTGTTCTTAATCTCAGTTTATTCGGCTAGGTAGAAACTTGTTGTTAACACCCTATTTTTAGTTGAATATCGGCAGCTAATGTATCCCTCTATTACTTCCAATTTGCTATTTACGGACCGTTTAGATTATGACGATGACTGTCTTCTTTGAATATAGTCGCATCCTTGCAGGTGTTTACCACGGGCGCGCACTTGACGATAGCACACGAAAAATGTACTACGGTATTTGGGAAGTCACTGGCGCCGGAAGTACTCTGGCTGTGGACAGGCGGAAAGTGTCGCCTAATGGACGCTTGCATTCCCGAACTAGTCATGCATAATAAGGATCTGTTCTAAGCCTTTGAAAGACGAAGTTCTATCTGATAGAAACTATCCTCAATAAAGTGGAGGGAACCCCAAACCTTTCATCATGACATGGTTCCACGGAGAAAAAGACAGAAAGGGTGAAAGGTCTAAAAGCCGACACCCAAAACCTAACTTCAAGATGGTTTGAACCTGTGCATTTACGAAACTGTTTCAACTAAGTTGTCCAGAATTTGGAGACGCGAAGAAAAAAACGAGAAAAGTGAACATATTTGGTGTGCTGTGGGTTCATAGCAATGACTTGAGGTATGCTGATTCCATGTGATATTCATTTTTTGGTTGTAGACTCTTCTTGTTGACGAGTTTGACCAGCGGAAATTGGTTCAGAGTGAAGCGTAACACTTTTTTAAACAAATAACATTTATCTCTTTTTCAAAGAGCGATTTACACAACTTCCATCAAATAAAGGACAAGGGGCGAGGGGAAAATTAAGCAAAAAAAACAATAAAAACAACGGAAGAATTCAAGACCAGCTGTCCGCGAAATGTACGACGCTGTGTGGCTGACAACAGTGTGAAATTGACACTTCCTTCCGTGAGTTTACCAAACGTTAATACTTCCAGTCATTAGACGGAAATAAATCGTGATGTGGTATCAAAGATAGGGACAAAAATAAACAAGGAGTTGTGGAACTCTCCCACAAAGTCTCACACCAGATTCGATGAGTTACCCAGCGGTAATAATTCAGAAGACAACGAACAGCGCAGTACTCTATATATTGCCACGACCGAGAAGCAAGAAAATGTACAGTCAGCAAGCGTCCTGCGTGCAGCGCGCGGAACGGAAAAGTGAAGAAGTTCTACGCTAGCGGAAATAGGGCAAACAATTGGGCTAAACAAACATGCCTCATCGGGGAGTGTCAAATTGTACAACAAAATACCAACAAAAATTATGCCATTCTAAGAGGTCGCTACAGAGTCTGTCAAAATCAAAGGCTCCTCATGGCACCAGGAGCTACTGCTGTCAAGGCTGGCATGTCCGGACGTGGAAATGAAACAACCATTAGAAATTAGCGGCAGTCAGCGCCAGGTTCCCGGAAAAAATGTATGGTAGGTTTTCAAGGAATCTAGAGCGGCCAGTAGGCATGAATCGGTGATTGCGTAAGAATACAGTCTCGGTCAAAGAATCGCATCACAAACAAGATAGATAAGTGATACCACGAAGAGTGAGGACCATAAGTGAATGAGAAATGGGGTTTACGTGATGTGGAGGACCGACTGAATGGCGACCATTTGAGAGTCGGTCCCGTACGTCACAGCCTTGTCCACTCATGCAAACTGGCTTGGGTAGTTGTCCAGTTTACTGACATTCGGTATCAGGGCAGCGCCCACACAAACCGCGATTACGTCGGATTTGATGAACGAGTTAGCTGTTGGCAGGAGTTGCCACTCGAAGACTGCGTATCACGGACTGGGTAGTCTTTCTGTCAGATCGTAGGCTACGCGGTTGTACCGAGCACGACAAACTATCGTGTGTCATACAGCACAACTGAATAATATGAGTGAGACTTTCTGAATGACCACGGCTGCCACGACAGAGGACTGAGTGGTCACTCCAGCCACCTCGAGAATTTCCGACCTCAATCCTCACAAAATTTCATCGGAGCCGGATGGCACGAATAAAGATCCTGGAGGAAGCCCGGTCTGCATTCAATGGCCAGCAAGTGGAGAGTGAACAATGAGACACTTCCTGAAGACCACGGCCGCTCAGCGTGTGATTAAGCTTACCCGTCCACGCTGCTTGAACCTCCTCCCTGTTCGTCATTACCACACCCCGAACACATACAGGGACACTGACGCCCGTCATGATAGTGCCAAGCGAATCACTTTTAGCCACGTTCCTCAGAAGTGGATACGGATTAAAGAGCAGTCCCTCCATTCGTGATTTGCTTGGGGTGGGAATAGTGGTGGGCGATCTCAGAATGTCCAGCACGCCCAACCGAACTGGAATGTGTATGTATTTGGTTGGCGTGTCTTTGGAAAGTCGGAGACCGCTGGCAAACAAACTGGTAGACTGCACAGTTTATAGCTTTGAACGTGTTTTGGCGGACTCGGCTAAAAACCAACAAGTGATTCATCTTGGGAATCAGACACCTTCTCAGAAGGTGGAGACACTCATGTGGCTTAATGTGCGTTCCGATGACTGTTGAGTGCCTTACCTTTGCGAGTGGACGGGATCCGGAGTTTGGTTACCCTTTTGGAAGGCCTTATGAGTGAATAATATTCGGGCCAGTATTGGCAGATTCTTCAGCTTCAGCAGCCACATTGTGACTTTAGTCGCGATAGGTGACCATAAGTTTAATCTTTTTTAAAGTTTATCTTCGGTCCGGATAGCTTCAGATCACTAATCGTAGCTGCAGGCTTTCTCGGAAAGATGCGTTGGATTCTCGGTCAAGATGGTCAGGTCGTTGGTGTGGGCGAGATCCGCTGACCAGTGCATTGTTGAACTGGTAGTCAAGCTCCGGTCGGAATGAAGTCAGCATCTCATCCATCGTCATGATGAATTTCAAGGGTGACAATAAGTTAACCTTGTGAACACCGCACTGAGACCGGGGTGCAGGGCCTGCGAACGTGGCGGGCGCGTTCCGATGAGAATCAACAGTGCAGTGTGCTGCAAAAGGAACAGCACCGGGAGCTTGGTTTGATCTGGCAGCCGAGTCCTTTGAGATAGGATAGAACGCTTCGGACGCCGATAAATAACGTAAACAGGCTGGAAGATATGATGAATGTAGCAGTGAGGTCTCCTCGAATCAACTATTGCTGATCTTACTGAGGTCTGTTGCATTTCTCTTTAAAAATGCTGAACTTTGTTTGATTAATGGTTAAAGGTGGCACTAAGTTTTATCATTTCCCTTAAATAAACTCTACTAATCTTCTTCATTCTTATGCCAGCTAGTGTTTCCGCTTCCCTTACCCTTATTCAGTCTGGGTCCCGTGAAGTTTCAGATGCCAAACTTAAACATTTTCCTTCCATATTTATTCTCGAGTAACTTATCATCCCTAGCCTTTCTTGATAGGCGAACGGTCGTTTTGCTCTGACCTAACCAACCACGTATTACCTCGACGGGTACCCGCTTCAGACAGTTCTTATCGAGAAGGACCTAGGAACCACTGTTTCGCACACTCTCTCGAGCTCTGCGAACGCTGAAACAAACGCAAAAAGGCTAGCAACACCCTGGCGTTATTGAAACGTCTTTTCGGCCAGTTCAACCCCAGTTGTTTTCAGCTTCTATACAACAGTTTCGTTCGACCGCATCTGGAGAATGGAACTGTGATCTGGCCACCACATCTCCAAAAGGACAAGCTGCTCCTGGAGACCGTGCAACGTCGAGCCACTAGGGCAGTCCGGGGTCTGAAAACCAGGCCGTATGAGGAAAGGTTAAAATCTTTGAACATGTACTCTTTAGAGTATCGTCGGCTTAGAGGTGATTTGGTATTAACCTTTTTGATAATGAAGTCCCCGGATCATCCTTGCCGGCCAATGCTCAACAGGGGAAATAGCTTGACACTGAGGGGCCACCCCCTAAAACTAGAGGTCCAACATAGCAGACTGGAGATATGTAGCACAGCTTTTTCTCATTCTTCTCCTATTCCTAACCAAACTCACCGTGGCCTTGTTCTGTGGACTGTAGAGAGACTCAGCATCCATTCACTTCTTATCTACAAACCCCTTATGCGGTGGTAGACTGCCTCTTCTGACCACGGAATACGTCATATCCCTGCGGGACTCCATGGTCAAAAGTCACGAATTGGCTCGCCGGCACTTAAATGCAGCTCGACGACGTCAAAAGGAATACTATGACAAGAAAGCCCATTGTGCTCCTTTGCTAGCTGGAGCGAAGGTCTATCTACAAACATACTTCCCATCCCCTGGA
>LOND01010044.1:0-13229 GCA_014220965.1 Paragonimus kellicotti
CGGGATACTTTAGGGTTTCAGAGGATGAAGTTGGACCTATGGGATACTAGTTAACATTTCTGGAGCTCATGAGATAAGTTCAAGCCCCAGTGGAGGAAAGCCAAATATATTGTGCAAGCAAACTGTAGGGTATGACAAGTAGTCGCGACAGAGTGAGACAAGTCACAGATATTACAATTTGCTTCAAGTGTAACAGGAAGTACCTCATCGGATCTCAAAGCGACACTGAAGCTCAATGGTTGCATAGGACGCTAAGCAGCCTGCTAGATCATAACATAAGAACATGAATAAAACCATTTCTTTGGACCAGCTGTAGACATAACCAATCTGGTCATGAGACGAGAAATCATGTTTCTGGGGTTAATCAGTAGCATTCAGTTTTGCTTTCTTTACAGGAGGATGATCATGTGGATGGACCTTGTTCATAAGACTATCGTGGTCTTCAAAAAGAGGAAGTGTGTTTCAACGACATATCAACGATTTACGTGTACTAGTTGCATGCAGCGCAACTGTTGTTTTGAATATGCTGGCCATATTCGGTGGTAATCGAGACAACAGCATTTAGGTTTAGACAATGAAAAACCTTTCGCCCTCTATCAGTTTTCCAAATAGGCAGAGAGTTTTAATTTTTCTTCAACCCGTCACTCTAATCCACGAGTTGCATTTCACTAGGTCATAGCTACCTCTTCGGTAGATAAAAGTTTTGGACTTCATGTCTTGCAGTGCTGCTCTTAATCTCACGAACAAGTTGTGAGATTTATTAGATTGTCAAAAGTTCAAAGATTTTAAGCTATGCATCTCGATGCGTAAATTGGTCGTTGGTGTGTAGGGAAAGTGAGCGGTTAGTGATACAACGTAGACAGCTGAAAGCCCAACAAAGGCATCAGAATACAGATTCAGTGTGCTGAATCCTACTACTTTGCAGAATTAAAGTACATCGTGCGGCTGTCTAAGTTGTAGCAGATTGTTTACTGTTTCCAACAGTGACTAATGTGGTGTGGGTGAACGACCACACTATACTACTTGTGGATAATCGAGCGGATGGACGTTTTAAGGTAGTAAAGTAACCGGAAGGAATACAGGACATAAGAATGTACTTCGGCAAGGAATGGCGTCTTCTATTAATAAACTTGACGTTGACAAACTGGTGCGTCCCCGGGTTGTTGTTACGTGCAAGTGAGTGTTTGTGTTGCAGTTGGTGTTGAAACATACACTCTTGTATCGATTACCTGAATAAGAAATCTCTGTGTTAACTACTCCACTGACCCGCAACGGTTAGTGAAATGACCATAACTGGTGATGAATATCCCATAAACCTAGCCGTTCGAGAGTGCGAATGTTCGTAGCTACTTAGAGGATTTTAAGGACGTAACGAAGTTGTTCGGGGACCGGACACGAACAAAGCTGGCGCCCCTAAGGATGCTCTCCAAGGACAAAACGGAAACAACACCGGAGGCGGCACGGAGGGATTCTACGAATTGGAAGTGCACTGCTGTGAAGGAGGCTCTGAGTGCCAGATTCAGGAGCACCGCCGGCCGCTAGGACTTAATGCATCGGCTAAAGAGCGCCCGCTTGACCAGGAGGCGAGGCTTTCGTTTACATTGCCATTGCCGACAACGTTGGTAAAGGGCAGACCGGAGATGAACAAGGATTCGGAACGTCGCATGCTAATTGACCAGTTCTTGGAGGGAATGCCGTCAGCAGTCTGGAATCAAATCAGAATTGCTCTCACCGCACGTCCGACGACTGGAAAAATTGGCCGACGCGGCTCATCGATTGCTGGTGAAAAACACCTTGACAATCAACGAGTTGAAGGCCAACGAACCGAATTAACTGGACAACGATTGACAAGGCTGACTCAGGAATCAATGGCTTTGAAAATGAGGAAGATGGAAGAAAGTCGTGACAATGTGTGTTGCAGATGCGGAAGACTTGGACACTGGCAGACATTTTGCCCACTGGGCAAGAAGGTGCTGTTTATTTTGAGGAAATGAGACCCGGTAATAGGTGCGATCGATGAGACAGCAGTTTAGGCTCACATAGAGAGTAATAATAGCTGGGAGTGCATACACTTGCTAAGGTCTCGACTAAAACTCCGGCCCCGCTTCCATGAGGCATATGCCATTGTTTTCACATTAGGCAGGACTGAATCATCACATGTAGCGTTCAGCCACACTCACTTGCGATCATTTCTCAGGTTGCCCACTCGCATCGACAGAAAGTACAATGACTGTCCCGTTATCTCCAACCGATGATCCCAAGATTGGGGCTTCTCTCCGGGCTAAAGTAACAAAAATCATCAACTTGTTGAACGATATTTTGATTGCTGATGATTAGTAGGGAATTTTGGCTTTATATAAATTGACCGCGAGCTCAGGAGCTGAATGGAATTTCTATGGGATTGCGATAGATGTGATCATCTGCAAGTGATTTTTAATTTTTATCAGACTAAAATTGCCTACCACTCATCAGTAGCTGGGAGTGCCTGGGCGGCGATCTCATTGGCTGGGTCAAGACCAGCGAAGACTGTTCAGCCTATCCAGGTGTCATTCCAGTAGTGGTAGATTTCTTTTCAAAGTTAATGACTTGGCCGAATATGATGTCTGAATCGATGATCACGTAATTAAAAAGTCGTTTTTTATTTCTCCTAACGCACATCAGACCATACTGAGAACAGCTTTTCTTGCTCATGCTAAAGACGTGGTCGATGTGAAACATAGTATGTTCGTAACGGAGGTTGCTTTGCTTCCACTAATGAGAAATTTCAAACGATACTTGGCAAACTGAACGCAGTGAACACATTTAAGTCGACTCCAACCTGTGACAGCCCGTTGCTGAATGAAGTGACATGCAAATTCCTAGAATTGTTCGTTACCAATCAGGACACGTATGGCTATTGTGACTGGATTGAACACGAAATCTCCATCGAAGCCAGACGATTTCGACCATTCGGCCCCAGAAGAACTCCAATACACCTGCAGCCGGAAATTGAACGACAAGTGAAGGACATGCTGAAGGAGGAAATCATTGAGGAAGCTGATAGCTCCGTTCAATTCTCCCGTCTTCATGGTAACTTCCGATGGCTCAACGACAATACAGTCACTGAGATAGTGGTCCTCACAGAGAGTGTTTGATAAGCTAGAGAAACATCACGATATTCACAGTGTTTAACTTGGGGTTGGGATATTGGTAGGTTCCAATCAAGCAGTCGGATCAAGATAAAACGGCCCTCACTTTGGGGGAAAAGCAGTATCCGCTTCAGACATATGCTGCTTGGACTCTCGGGTGCATTTTCTCACGTCCAGACGACAGATTATCAAGATGATGGACGGACTGCACAATACTGTTATCTATGGAGACGATATCATCATCTTCAGCGCCAATGAGGCAGAACATACGATGCATGTTTCAGCTGTGTTGTAGAGGATTGAACAAGCCGGATTAGGGATCAAAACTGCAAATTCACATTCGACGAAACAAACAGTGGCATTACGCGGTCACAAGCCTGGTCAGGGCGAGGTCCAGCCATTGCCCGAGAAACTGGTGACGACTGAGGTAACTCCGGTGACAACGTCGAATACGGTGCTGCAAAAATGTCCCAATCGAGTTCGTTTTCACAACCGCTTCCTTAAGATTTCCAATAACATCGCGAACCCACTATACGAAATACTAAGGAAAAATGGCTACTTTCAGTGGTCAGAAAGAGCCAGTTAAGTTTTTGTTAGCATCCAATGGCTGATGAAGAGGGGACAACTGACCTTGAAGTTGCCAGTGATCTGACAGATCTTCACTGCCGCAACAGATGCAAGTAATGCAATACTTTGAGCCTTACTGGATCAGGAAAACGGTTTTGTTGAATATGCCAGTTGGTTACTGATTTCTGCGGAACAAAACTTTTCCACGAAGGAAAAGCAGGTTTTAGCGACAGTGTGGACCTCGGAGAAATGGATGCCATACTTATTGGGCCGACGTTTTCAGGTGGAGACCGACCACAAACCGTTGGAGTGGATTAAATCGGCGAAGGACCCCCGAGGAAAGCTAGCTCGTTGGGCGTTGCGACTACAGGAGTACGACTTTACAATTTGTCGTGTATCTGGAAAGGAGAGCGATGTTTCCGACTTTCCTTTCCCAAGCGCAACACATGGATGAGATCCACATGGACGTCTTCCGAGTTGATGGTGTTGAAGTGCAGAACGATCACATAAAGTTACAGTCAGCATGGAGAGGTGGATACGGCGGTCCGGTAGGTGGTTGACCAACTTTTATCGAAAGAAGTGCCGGAAGACGACGGAACTCCGGAGGTGAAAGCTTCCAGGAATGCACTGGTTAGAATTGCTGTTGACTAGTGTCAGAATTTCAATCCGACAACCGCAGGAGCTTACTAATAATACCGGCGGAATTGAGAACGACACTTGTGAAAGAATATCAACAGCCGGCTCCTACAAGATTTATTCCAGTCTAAGAAATGTTGAACTAAGCAGCTTACTAGCATGGAATAAAAATTATTTCAACACATGTACTGGCGTGCCATTAATGTCAGCTTCTGAAGGTCAATGGCTATTTAAATCAATATCTCACTCAGTCAGTCCTATTCGGAATAATTGGGGATTAATGGTTGGTTGACGTGACAGTTCCTTCGCCGTCAACCACTTAAGAAAATGAGTAGATAATCTTTATGACGAAATATTTCACAGGATGGATCGAAGCAGCCACTAGGCCCAATCAGCGTGCAAACGCTGTATGCAACATATTGATGGAACACGTCGTTGTGGATATTAGAACAGTACGAATCGCAGTGACGGATCGTGACCCTTGCTTCGAAAAGTGAGTGCGTTCGGAATTGTGATGGTGAGCACAACACCATACTATCCCCAATCAAAAGGGAATGGCAGAAGAAATAATCATACACCCAAAGAGCGGTTGCCGCAGCCGATAAGCAACGTTACCATTAATTCTGCTGGCCCATTACTCTTCACCACAGGGATCAACGAGGAACTCGCCGTTAGAGTTAGTGTATGGGCGCGTGTCACACCTACCAGGAGGTAAGCCTGTTGGGACACCAACAAAAAATAGGCGTGAGTTATTGGGGACACGGAAGCTGGCCAACCAGAACCCCACAGGCTCACAAGAAGTTGCCAAGCAGTAGTCAACTGTAAAGTTATCTGGTCGACGTACTGTTTGAACGTGGTTTGAAGGTAAATGCAGAAACCAGCAGAGTCCGGTTGAAACGAGGCCCGGATCTAAGACGTTCCTAGCAGATCGTATGTAGTAGTAGAACGTCGGGAACCAGCATGTTTGAACAAGAATGTGAAACATCGGCATCGGGTTCACGGAAGCCACTTGTGCAAACAGTATGATACCCCGATCAGAAAAGAATACGTACCGGGTGTGTCGATATCCTTAAGGTCGTTACACAACTCATTGAGAGAACGAAGAGAGAGAGACTTTTGCTGCGGCCGGAATAAACTTTGGGGGGAGAATTAGTTAGGATGAACGATCACATTATATTACTCCCGAGTAAACAGTCCTTGTGCCGCCCAAGATCTCGGTTTACAAAACCACTAGTAAACGTTACGATAACTGCACACTTTTCTTATTGCTTGGGTGCTTCATAACCTGCCCTCGCCTGGACGTAAGTACACAGTGTTACTACTCCAATTTCAACGTGATACACATTTCAAGAAGCCGTCCAACCGTGGTCTGTTAGGGAGGGTCAAAGGGCTCAGGAAGATTTCTCTATCTAAAACGCCCGAGACATCAAGCCACTCCTCACTACATTGCAAACACAAATGATCCAATCCTCACCGAAGACAACTTCTACATACTTGGTCATTAATGGACAGATCTTTTCATATTGAGCAGAACTGAGTTCTTAAAGGGTCCTTCTCCAAAACCGGAGCAAGCAATGACATGCTACTACGTAAACGGAGTGCTTCCGTATTTGGACACTTTCCTAACCCATTTCCACAAGTCACGAACAGAAAATGTCTGCTGGGATGCCGTTTCATTGTGTTTGACTATCTGAAGTTGACACGACTAGCTGTGTTGTGGTCACTTATCTACACTTCTGTCATGTTTGCCTCCACCTATTCCTCCATCCGTCGACAGCATATTTCCCGATATTTTTAGTGGCAGGATATCACAAGCAAACTTCCTTCTTCTTCCTGCACAACTCTATGAAGGCATGTCCCGTATAGTATTCGCAAACCAGGCATCCAGACATAAATGAATAACTTTCAATTACAATCACTACAGCATATTCCATTAACTCAATAATGGTGAGTCATTTGGAGATTATCTTTTTAGACTTACTGATGCTCGTGTAGTACTGTGGGTTCTAAAAGCTCTTGAATAAAATGTGTAGAAATCCAATCTTCATGGACATGTAAAATTCTTGGTGAGATAAATAACTTGGTCACCGTTTCATGTTTGCCGGCGGCACACGTTGGGGTTCATGGCTATTTCCACTCAATAAAGTGTATGCGCTCGATGAACTTCGACCACACACATCCCACGATATAAACGGCAAAATAAATTGTTATTAGCCTTCAACTTCAGCATTTGTTGTTTATCTAGCGGGATGAGTGGCCCGAGGTTATCGGATAGGAACAGCTGATGGACGACAACAACAACCATGAAGCCATTTGTGTCTCTTCAACGAATGTTTGCAAGTAAACACATACCGCTTGGTTAATGTGTTTGAAGCATTACCGAGTAAAATAAACGTATCAACACCTTAATAACGTACCTTGCTATCAAGTTTCGAAGGTATGCGATTTCAGCATAAGAAACACACCATACCCAAGTGACCACTCGCTAACGGAAAAATTCTCACTGTCCTGAAAACAGATTAATTACCTCATGTACACAAAGATATTCGTTCCATCTTTCTGTCCATTGTGCTGAAATAACCGAGTCTAACTTCGTTTGTCCTCCTAATTAGACCCGACCTACTACTTTCAGCTTCAGACCTCTTGAATGCCATAATTGTGTCCAAAGTTGTAAATCGTTTATCTAATCCGAAAACGTTTCTGCGAAAACAGTTAAATATGAACATTGAGCAACATTCCGTAGTACAATCGTAATATTGTTTTTCGTTGACAAAAACTTTTTCTTGTCCCGCGTTCCAGGACGATGTTTGGGGCTATGCACTAATTGTCTCGGGAATCATGTTTGCTGTGTTGGTGATTTTCTACGGTCCGATGAGATACAGAACAGTGGTCGTTAATGATTTTGGAATACACGACTGGAGCCTGCCTTTCATATGGGTTCCACTTATAACGTAAGTGTCACGAAGACTAAAGACCTGAGCAAATCTATGTTTACACTCTCAGACAGTTGGACAGAACTGAACGGAACGGTTAGTATGAGGCATACATGCAGACTTTTACGTAGTTGCTGTTGTGTGTACGCTCACCGGTTGAAGACGGGCTCAACAACCAACAATAATACAGTTTGTCATTATTATTACTTTTGTCGCTTACTTATATGTATGGACCACTTACGCAAGCTTCCTCGAATATCATTTAACCACCTAGTCATCATTTCTTGTCCAATCATCATTCGTTCGTCCAGGTCGGCCCAATTCCACCAGACTCTGCACGCTGACGGACAAAATTTAAACAACCTGGTGATTTATTGGAATGGTTGAGGCCACAAGAACTTACTTCGAACATATATAATTCCGATATAGTTCAGATACAATGGCAAACTAGTTCATGGTTATGAGGTTTCAACCCATTGGGTGCAACCTTGCATGGTCGTTCGAGTCGTCGCATTGTTTTAACCCCAAAGAAAGTCTTTCTGATCGTTCTGTTTAGATGATTCTCGAGACTAACGACGTTGCCGTATCTGAAGTACAGATTTATGGAGAGATATCAGATGCTAGAACAGAAATGCATCCTTGAGACTAACGGCATTGCGAAAACAAGGGTCGGTTCAATATGCCCTATCGGTGATGGGCATCAGCGTGAAGCAGCTTTTCTTTTCAAAGCAAGTTCTTAAAGATTGTGTTGATCACTTTTGTTCGTTAATGTTCGGGTTAAGGTGTCCGACTGTATGGAATCATGACAGACATGTAGGTTTGTGTGGATATTGAGGAAGTAGAGACTCATCGACATTAAACACGATTCGGCGGGGCGATCAAAACCAAGAGGTGGATGTCCATGTATCAGAGTGCAGTCCTTAGAAAGCCACATACTGTTGTGCCTCGTCTGCGCCAGTTGAGTGACACCATTCAGAATGTCGGTTTGCTGCCCCAACAGACCACACACGTATAAATTGGCCAATAACGTTTTCCGAACTTATCCAGACTTATCATAGTCTCTAGCTTTCACAGGGTCAATTCGATCACTAATGATACTGTTGTATAACAGGCAGTTTCGTTGTGAGTAGTATACTACTCACAAGCGACATTCGGGAACAAAGGGCAAGCCCCAACGCCAGGAAGACGACGGACCAGAAGTGAATATTGGAATAGTGTGCACGCGCTATGGGAGAAGTGCCACCAGGGCGAATGACAACGTACTGCCACCCAATGTATGTGAATGCACATCAGCCGTGCAAATGAGTGTACGTTTGTGGTCCCATGTTTAACATGACCTGTACGGGTTCGTGCAATAAACGAATTTGCTGGTCAAGCGTCTTTGCGGTCACAACAAACGAAAAAAATCATAATTGTGTAACAGTGTGGATGGAAATACATCTGTGACACGTATGGTGCTTCCTCTACTTAAGGTTTCTCGCTACTAATAAACGTCATCTAAATTTACACCGTGGTTTCCGTAATATCAGATTTCCGAAAGGACAACATGTTCAACGTAGGGTGAAATTCTAGATAAAGAATGTTTGCTTAAGGAATGCTAACTACTAACAGGGCTAAGGGTTTGAAAATTCCGAAAGTGGCTGCACCAGCTTATCCGTCATTGTCCTTCATACTCCAGATTATTGCCTACGTTGTAGACTTCACCGTTTTGTTAACAGTTTGCAGACCGTAAATCATTCATCTACGTAGGTTAACCCCAATATGGGTAACCCCGATATTCAACTAATTACCACTTTATCGCTCTATGATCAGGCGAAAGCGTATGTGATATTTTTCAAAAGCAAGTTGTGCGCACACTAAAGAGGTTGTATCGTACTCCAAGGTTATAGCTGTTTTGAGACCCTCCGGTGTTACGGGTGTTGTGACCGCAAAATACGCTTAATCTGCTAATCGTTTACTTGCACGAACTCCCGTACAGGTTATGTTAAACATGGGACCACGAACACGTACACTCATTTGCACGGCTGACGTGCATTCACACACATTGGGTAGCAGTACGTTGTCATTCGCCCTGGTGGCACTTCCCCCATAGCGCGTACACACTATTCCAATATTCATTTCTGGTCCGTCGTCTTCCTGACGTTCAGACTTACACTTCAGTTCCTGAATGTCGCTTGTGAGTAGTATGCTGCTCACAACGAGACTGTCTGTTATACAACACTCCTCCCTCTTCTGAGGTTCCTTGGTTCCTGTGCATCCGCCGACGAACCCTCTTCGATTGACGCAGTGTTGCCTCCCGCATTATTGATCTGTTGTCATGTGCTTTTATAATTAACCAGTTTTTATGTGTGTGACCGACGAAGATAAACGAAATGTTAACATTTCACGACACTTTTACTTTTTGTTGTGTTGATGGATAATTGACGTTTATTTTTGACTGATTGTTGATAATTCTCCCCTTTGTTTTATCAACCAAGTTAATACAGATTTTCGGACGTTTGCTAGTCTGTCATACGTTGTTTTTATATCTGGTTTATACCTCGTTTACTCTGTCTGTTTCTAATCTGTATAACTGTCAGTCATTTGAAATCCTAGTTTAATTCATCCGAAGTAGTAAAGTCATTCGAGTGATAGAAGCGTTTCAGTCCTGTGGAAGTTGATCGCATTTGTTTCCTATCCTACAAGTGCATAACGAAAGTGGCTGAGTAGATTAGCGTGACCTTGGATTTGCGATCGATATCAAGGCGATAGATCATTGTCACACACTGGTCGATAGAAATAGATCAGTGGTTGTTACTGACATTTACGGACTGTTCAATCTTAGGAAGAAGTCTAACTCATTAGGCTAGAGACAAAACAGCTAAAGGAGACCAGGAAACTATAGCTAAATGTGGAGGGAAGAAAAACGTTGAGAGAAAAACCATAGATGTGCAAACCATCCGAAGCATTTGCATGTTGCGGGAAAGAAGGGAGTACAAATGTCAGATGATCAAAAAACAATCATTATAGGTAGGATAAATGTGTATCCTGAAGATACATGTTTGTTTCACACTGCCTGTACTCGGAAATCACTTATGTTACCAATGTGATTCTCAAAGTAAACAATTGCGCAAATGTATTTTTTAAAATTCGAATGCCTAGGTTTTAGTGCTGTTCTTAAAGTCTAATCTCTAATGTTTTTTCAAATTTTTGGTTTCGCAAAAATGGCTTGAATACGTAGCATATCGTGTTGAGAATTGACTTCATATTTTAAGTTAGGCTTTTGTAAATCAAGAAGTTCGATAATCTTGTTTCATAGAGTCAAGTGTTAGTGTTGTAGGAAGTTTACTCGCATTCCTCGATGATAACGGACTTTACTCAAAAATTGTAGTCCAAAAAATGATGTCTCAATAGCATTTTCAAATATTTCAGTCAATGTACGAGCCTGAAGACCCTACCTTGAGGTACATTTTTATTCAGAAGACCAGGTTACTATTTGAACAAACATGAGTGCACCAATTTCAGTGATAATTTGGTACTCAGTCTGTATCAGAATTAGAATCATTTATTTGACTGAATATATATTATCTAGGAATATTCATTTACGTCATGTGGCCAATAAATATCCCGCGAGCTTCTGGCATATGTGATACCAGGCCCAAGTTGTCCAAAACGTACGGTCACATGCATGCACACTGTTAACTAGTAACGTAGTCCTGAGTAGTTCTGCAAGTTCATCATCAGCCGTCAAACACTGTTCGTCTTCTAATATAACGTGCCACTATTCGAAGGAAGTGCGAAAAAAGTTAGCGTGTAAGATATAAGCCAACTAATTTTGCCATATAACATTTTTTAACGGTCACGATCATTCTATATTCATATGTTTTGTCTGACAGCATGGCTGTCCCTTTAATAGGACTAACATTGGTTGGGTGGTGGATACACGACATGATCGTTTTTGACAATAACTGGAGAAAACTTAACTGGAATTCGTTAAGTATCATCTTGCTGGAGGTATGTTCTATTCTACTTTTTTTACAATATGATGTAGTAGAATCGATTAAACATAGTATCTACCTTCTTAGTAAATTATATACACAAGCGTTATTTATATCTGATATTATTATACTGTGTATGTATAATCACTAAACATGTCGTAGTGGGACTAGGGTATCATGAACATCGTTTCTAACCTCTTAAACGTATGTGAAATAAGATACGACTTTTCATATTGTTATGGTCCAGTACTGTCTTAGTACTGTGAGTTATTATCATATTGTATTCAGTTGTTAGTAGAAGAAGATCTATGACAGTTAGTCAGTGCCTTGAGGATCCTGCAGTACTTGCTACTCACAGCGCCAATTCACGTGCATCAGAGCTAACAGTAAAAGATTTTGGATTAGACTTCAACTAGTTTCACAACCCCGGTCTATCAGGTTAAGCAATCTCGTTCCAGTAATTTCATTCTTATTATTGTACGGATTAAGCACCTACAGGCTGAAAGTGGACAGTTCTGAGGCAACTTCTGTTTGCTGGTTCACTAACAACACAAAAAACGAGTGTTGAAAAAGCGGCCAAAGCGAGTTGGGAAACGTACGCCAGAGAGCTTTCGGCTTTTCTGCGGACGAAACTACATGAAAAGTTTAATTGATCTTGCGATTTACAACAAAATTAAGGATGTTCGGAAGAATGGATTTAAGCTATCTACCATTCAGAACTAGTTGAAACACTAGATCAATTCACAGTATAGAGTGATGTTACGTGGTCTATGGTAGGTCAGTAACATCGATGTCCGTAGTGTGTAGGAAACCTTCATCCTGGAGATCACTTGAAAGGGTATAAAAAAGCAACGAGTGCAGGGAGATTTTAGAATTTTGTGGCTTCAGATGTGAGCCCAATGCAGCAGAAACACTAAATTTCACTTTGAAAGTGCATACAAATGAAGTGTGTTATCAACAGTTCGCTAAGTACATGGAAGTATTATTAGACGACCGTTTTTCTGAGAACCATGAAACAAACTACGAGCAGTTGAACATTGTATCACTTCTCTGCAATCACATCATGTGCACTAACCTTTCAGTGACTTGTCTGAATGATATTCAGAGCATGCAAACTGATCACATCATTCAGTGGATGGTTTCGGTTTTGAGGACGGTGGGTTCTACTTATCGACAGTACCGTTCAAAATCACATGGGTAACGCAGTTTGACGGTATTCAGTATACTTCAATAAAACCATTGTCATCAAGAGAGACGTTGATGGTACCATAAACTAACTCTTATGTTACTGAAATCAATATGTTTTCAGTAATACACACAAACAATTGCAGTTGGACGTTTGGATGCGATGACTTAGTTGTCTAATATGAGGTAAATCACACAGCGATCGCCACGCCCGGCTTAACCAAAGGTAAGTCTGATCGAAGCAGTGCCATGCAACAGTGATGGATTCTGACAAAATTAGATTCTAACGTTACTTTCCCCAGGGACCTAATCGGAAAAGTTCATCCAAATAAAAGTTTGCAATCATATGTTAGGGATGTTCAATTTGTGCTCAACAAACTCTCACACTACCAAACATTACTCGAGATGATGTGTTTTATGAATTACCAGTAACATAGAAATGGAAAATTTATATATACCGGAAAAGTTTCAGAACGTTTCTCAACCTCATCAAATTTTCTGTGCAGAGGACTAGAAAAATAACACAGTGTGTCAGCAGTAATCAAAATACCGTTCAAGTTAATCATTACTGTGATTTCAACCCGAAGAGAAGTCCAAGTCAATTGAAGTTAACAGGACAGGTACTGTGTCTCCTATCGAGGCGATTGGGCAACCTCATCATTACTCACAAGCGAAAGTGGTTGAGCGTTCATATATGATGACTCAGTAGTGTCTAATATGATGTCAGTGGCGTAGTGGTCGATACGGTTGCCTCAGGAAAGCGTGGCCGGAGTTCTAGTCCCGGCAGTGGCAAGGATATGTTG
>LOND01010049.1:0-10443 GCA_014220965.1 Paragonimus kellicotti
TGAGAAGAAAGATATGTAAAATGTAATAGAGCAGCGTGCGAACATTCCATGCTGCAACACAGAGCGTCTTGCGTCCCCGTGCCTGTTTCACTTTGAGTGAGCATTATCTGCTCGAGGATTCTGGTTGGGGGAACAGTATGAGGGTGAGTGTTTGGCAGTAGCATATTTTCGCCTATCCACCCTGCCATGTGCAGCAGATAGGGCGACCCGGTTTATCCTGCGTGACGGCCGATGCAGTATGGTATTTCGTTTATTTTTGCACAGTCATGGTTTTTGTGGAATTAGCATACTGCCAGGACGCCCAGACCTAGACAGGAGAGCGATTAGGGCCCTCAACCAAAGCCTTTGGCTCAAAAGCCTGTACCGCAAGGCAGCAGGTGACGCACACGCACACATACGCATCAACCACCTGAAACAGGCTCGACAGTCACAACCCAAGAAATTCGGCACATTCACACAGAGATAGTACTGCAAAGACAAACCGACCACACACACACACGAATCAGATCAGGCAAAAAAGAAACAAAAACAACATCAAACCGTTCCGAAGCACAGCACAGCGGCACCATACACAACGAACTCATCTGCTTTCCATACACAACGAACGCATCTTCTGAACTGAGTTCAATTTTTCCAATAACTGAGAAGAAACAGTCCAGTAGGTCTGTAGCCCCACACTGTGAGGTGGTCAACATCATGTCTGGACCGGCTCCCTGTGGCAGGTGACCAGAATGTAAGGCCCACACATCCACTGGTGAGCAGCCCTTACGCGCATACAACCATAGTGACTTCAAACAACTCACAATATGCCAACACCACTGCAGTCAATACCATATGCACTACGCACACACACATACACACACACACACACACGTACTCACGTGGACACAGCAGCATACAACCAACCTCAACTCGGACATCTGCCTACCACATGTGATTCAGTCCAGTCCTTGTCGGGACTGATAAGACAACGAGACCGTGATACTACCGATACTAACATTACTGTTTGGCAAACACCAGATACAACACGCTTCATATTCGTCAATGTTTTCGGAATGCAATCCCTGCCTTATCTAGATAATGTGAAGCTGGGGCTTTTATTTCGCAGTATTCTCATTTACATCAGCCTTAAATGTAAATCTCCTGATCGAGCTCACTGATACTGTGTTGGATGCCAACACTACCTCAATTAATGACCCCTTGGGCTGACTACTCGTTTGTTTGTTGATAGTCACCCAATCCTTTTGTCAGTAGGGATGATAACATTTTGTAAATCTATCTAATCTAGTATGCAGGCAACTGAGTAGCCGTCTTTGCATTTCTGAATAACTGAGGTGGCGCTTTTTACAAGCCGATTATGTGCGATATCATAACAGTGTTCCACACAGCTGGTTTGAGTATCGTGTTGCCTAGTAAGTCACACTTTTGAGCCAGAGGCTCCGGGTGTGATCTCTCAAGAAAACCTTTTCTTTTGTACCACATATCAAACTATCGGTTCGCTAATTCAATGTGAGGCCCCATTTGTCAATCTGATGTATACGTGTGGACGTAGGATTTTGTTAGGCGTGACATGGAGTGTGAGTGAGCTAATGTATCGATGCAGCACCGGATGGCCTGAAAGTCTACCCGCACTGATCACCATGCAACTAAACAGCTATAACATTGGTGTTGCGGCCCTATATGAGATGAACTGCAGTCCAAGGCAGACTCCGATAAACAGATGCAGGCTACACATTCTGTTCGATAATTCACCCAACAAAAAAGCTTGGCGTACGATGCCTCCTACTCAAATGCTGACCAAGACAATGCACTGATAATAGCAGAATCGCATGACATCAGCCCTCGAATCCTGTCCTCGATCGAGGTAATTCTTCTACATCATTTAGTGTTTGTGGCCCAACTCGATGACAGTTAGAACCAGTTCTATATTATTAGCTGTCCACCACAATCCACTTGACACTGATGCATAACCGGTTATTTGTTCAAGGTGAGTTCAACGCTCGAGTTAGGTAGACTCAATAGCCTGGCCGTGTATCCTTGGTCCCCGAGGCATTGACGCAGTCAACGAGAACGGTGATCGTCTGTCCTACCAGTGTATTACTCACGAATTGGCCATCAGACAGTAGATTTCAGCTGAGTGTGAGCAATATAACAACCTGGATTTACTTATGGGGCGGTCAAGATTACTTGCTTGATTATAAGATCGTGTGGGAGGATGACGTTCGTGAAGTGCGCATCAGGCGAGTGATGCGCGGGGTTGAATATAGCACGAGTCATAGAGTGGTCGTAATAAAAAATTTTTATTCATGTCTGCAAGCCTTTTTATTGTAGACCAACCAAGCGACTGCAGAAACTGAATGTCACGCGATTACACGGTTGAAAGACAAGGACGGTATTTCAGCGTGCAGTTATTGTTCATCTGAAAGACTACCGCACGCACTGCTATCGAGGGTGTGTGGTAACACTTCATAGGACAGATCATGGTAACAGCTATCAAGACAATGGGACTTCAACGTTAGAAACGGCCTGGTTGGTCCGACGGCAACAACGCAATTGTCTCCAACTTGCTGACTCCACTACATCCCCAACCAATCCAACCGAAATAACCACACTCCGTAGTGTTCGCGGTCACCTAGCCAAACAAATTAGCGGAATCAAAGAAATTGGTGGAAAAAGCAAGATGAACTGATGTAGGGCTACGCCGATCGTCGACAATACAAGTTCTCGAAACATTGGGTTCCCTTTAATAACTTCATCAATGCAGAAAGAAGACATATGTTGCGATATGTTAACATTTCGTTTACTCTCATCAGTCGCAAACGTAAAACATGCGAGTTATATATGACACAAATAGAGATGGACACGCATAGTCACACCACGTGTTATGTCATCACCACCACGGCAACCCTATGGGTTGCTTCAACCACTTTTGTGCACATAGCGCCGGCTGGTGAGTTCTGATCAACATGGCTTCGCTAAAGGCCAGTAGCTTCGGGTTCTGTTGACGTAACAATATTTTGAATGATTTAATTGGGTCAACCTGGTGACCTGTTATCATGAGGTGTCTGGCAATCGATGATGCGGGGCTTCGAGTGACGGATTCACCGGTTTCAGATTGTGTCATGAGTTGTTTTAACCAGTTCGGGACGTGTTCTGCTACTCGCTGAGATAGCTGTCGGTCTGTTCTGCCTATGTAACTGCAAGTGAACTGATAGACAACGTGAGAGACAGAATGGTCAGACAAACTGCGTTCGCGATTGTGTAGAACGGGTCCTTTGGTGGTTTGAACCAAGCGTAATTGGGCAGCTGCATACGTACGGGATAGGGCACATTGCAATTTGTGCTTGATGTCGTTTGCCAGATGATCGCCTTTGAATTGCAAAAATAAGAATATATCTTTCTTTTGAGCTGTTTGTACTGGCTCATTGCCCTTGTTTATCATGCTGTGAATGTCGATGAACTTTTCAGGATATCCGTTTGCCATCAACGTTTTTCTCAGCATTTCTTGTTCCATCTGCAGCTTATCAGGGGTGCAAATACGTCTAGCCCTATGAAATAGGGTTTTCACCAAACCCCTCTTGTATGCTATCGGGGCAAAGCTGGAGAACTGAAGATATTGTCCGCCCCATGTTGCTTTGCGATGGACCGATCGCTGTAATGTCCCATCCTCACGCCTAGTGATGAGTACATCTAAGAAAGCTAAACTGCCGTTTGATTCCTTTCGTGAGACAAGGATAAGTTCGGATGAATAGAGTTAAGAAGATTAAGGACAAGGAGTTCTACAACTCGCTCAAGGTAATTTTTGCCCATCCATCCCCCAGGCTGAAGCACTGATTAACAGGAACTCTGGATTTTCTTGCACTCTATCGGAGAACATCTTGAAAGTCTGGAGGAAAAAATAGGCCGGCCTATTACCAACTAACTGCCATTGATTGGGAGACAACGAAAAGCTTGCCACAACACGACGTTGAAGCTTCACTTGCTCCGTCCCCGGATTTGGCCGTGGTACCGACAGCTATTGTACAATTGTGAAACGGGAAGTTTGCAAGTAAAGATGGATTGCCAAGGGAGTTTCTGAAGGTTCATGGCCCAGTTTTGAAAGTGCTTTGCTCCGGTTGGTTCATCCCATTCGAGAGTAGCAGACAGTCCACCAAGTGTTGAGAATACCGTGATCATAAATTTGTTCAAGATAAGGGAAGTAAACAAAGCACCGACAGTTGCCGAGGGACTAACCTGCTGAGCTACGCTGGAAAGGTGCCGGCAAAAATTCTACTGAACCTACTCAGTGCGAAAGATTTTAAGGCCAATGTTCTCTAGAAGTAGTGCGGATTTTGGGTGAGTTGCGGTAAGATCGATATGGTGTACACTGCTCGGTAGATCTAAGAGAAGTGCCGTGAATGCAACGAGACGAGGTTGCAGTGGTGTAACTCAACTTCGGGTGATGTTGTCGTTGTCACTGGCATGAAGCAGGATTGTGTCCTAATCCCAACTCCTCTTTTGTTTGACCGCAATGTGAACACGTGCTCTTCACAGCTCCGAGAATCTATGTGGAAGTCGAATACCGCACGGATGGCCGATTGCTAAATATCCGACGTTTTGGTGGCCTAAATCGCCTACGTACTTTGACGATACACATGCGTATGCCAGCAGATGATACTATGATATTTGCACAGGGCAAAAATGAATTTCAGCAACTGACCACGGTCGTCGCGAACGTGTCATCAAGATTTGTTTTGAATATCAGCATAGTTGAGACAGTTTTTTTCGTTCAGCCTTCCGTGGGCAGGGATGCTGCACTTGCACCTGAAATCTGCATCAATGAAATCACTGCGGATGGCTACACAGACTTCTGTTACTTGGGTAGCAATTTGTCCACCGATCTGTCCGTGGACCGCGAGTTGAGAGCTCGTGTGGCAAAGGCTAGTGCTGCGTTCGGACGTCTTGAAAGACGTGTTTGGAAGAACATCAGCCTGAATTTGAAAACCAAGCTCAATTGTGCTATCTGCAATTTCTTACGGCAGTGAAAATTAGACAGTATATTCCCGGAATGTGCGGCATCTGAGCAGCTTCTGTCTACAGTGACTGAGGCGCATCTTGGGTATTCGGTGATCGGACTTGGTTCCGAGCACTGAAGTGAGTAGACACGGACGGGACTGAAGCCATGGTTTTTATGCTGCGTTACAATTTTCTCGATTCAGTTAATCGGACGGTAGCTACACAACATTTGTTCTGGAGGAGTTAACATGCTAGAACAAGATCACTGCTGAAATGCAAGAGGGAACGACATGTCGGCAATCGGACAACTGACCAGCGTATTGGGGTGGTTTGTATTTATGTTATCTATACTAAGAGTGTGAAGAAAACCACTGGCAAGTTTGATGCAAACCGTGTGCGTATGCCATCAATTACCTGTAAATCCGTCACAAGGCTGATAAAAAAGTTTGATACAGCGGGCGGTGCTCATGACCTGAAAATAAGTGGTCGGCTGCGCATATCAACAGATGGTTGCCGTGCTAGAGATGTTCTGCGACGTGTAAAAACAGCTCCCCAAACAGCGTTCGTCAGCTGGATCAAGAATCTAACACTTCGAAGTCTACTGAACACAGGATACTCGAAAGATACCAATGTTGGCCGTACCGGGAGGCCCAATTGCAGCAGCTTCGGTTGGCAGATGCGGATAAGTGTGGATCAGTTCGCACGTGGTCTTTATCAGAAAGGAATATATATCCAACAGCCGTTACTGATGAGGCAGTATTCTGTCTGAATGGATTCGTACCAAAACCACGCTTTCCGCACATCAATGTCCCTCATCAGTTTGTTTTAATCCGACGTCGACATTGCTCAAAGTTTACGGCTTAGATGGCGATTGTTGGAAAACAGATTATCAGGCCTTTTCTTCATGACAAAAACGTTACAAGCGAAACGTACTTTCGCGTAGTCTTTGACGAATCAAGGCATTCCTATATTTCAGCTGATGCAGCAGAATAGTATACCAATATTGGAGCAATTAGGAGTATTTGAACATGTCCGGTTTCGACAGGATGGTGCATCATAATGCTATCCACTATGTTTACGAGTATATCTGGATGAAACATTCGGGTGACGATGGACCGGTCGCGGTGGCCTAATTGAGTGGTTCCCATGGTCACCATATTTTGTTCCACATGATTTTTTTCTTGGGACACAGGATCAACAGGGAAATTTCAAGAAAACTGAAAGAAATCAAAATGACCACAATCTTGGAATGCAGTGCAACTTCTGAGACTATATTGGAAGGAGAGTGCATTTCTGTAGACAAAACTACGGATACTATTTTGCCCGTCTCTTTTGAATTTACGATTAATATACAGTTACCTTATTTTCTTTTCATTTTTGCTTGACAATGTTATTGACCGGTCGGTAGAACTGGATGCTTCTAGCGGTAATTGGCAGAATCGCACACTTCAGTAGGCTCTGGATGTAGTAAGGAATCCGAAGAACCATACTAGGGTAAGGTTTTGGTTCGGATATAATGGGAAAACTGTAACATAGATACTTTGTGCTTGACGCATTTAGTCATTATTCAGAGGTACCAGACGTAATATGTAAAAGCCGTTGAGTAGGCAGGATAAATATTTATTACGTGGGATACACGACTGGTCTCGTATAATGCTGTAAACCGCACTGACAAGCGGACATCGAGATGTATCCAGATACAGCTAGTGGTATCTAGTACTACCTACATGTTGCGTACGGCTCATCCGTAAATAATATCAAATATCTGTCATTAGCTGTTCACTATAAACACCAATGTTGTCCTCTTAATCGAGATCCACCAGTGTGATCTTGCTCCTACACGATATCTAATCCATTTCAATTACCGCACGCCATTTTTTCATGATGGAGCAGGTTTCTAGAGAACAGAGCAGCTCAATCTGAAAAACACTGATGAGCTAGTTAGCCCATCGCTATATCGCAACAGGTCGCTTTCATCACGCCAACCATACATGGATAACATATTCAAAGGGGATATGTTAACAGGAATTGGAACAACACAGCTGAATAAATAGGCCACAAGACTGACACACACCAAACCACGCTTATTGTCGGAGTCTACAAATGGTCCAATCAGCCTAAAACATAGCATGACATGTCTCAGATCCTGTAGGGAAACTGTTAGTTTTCGATTAGTCTTTTGTTAGTTTGTACATCTGTGTCGTTCATGAATGCAGCTTTTATTATCCATTGCTTGGTGAAAAATTATCGTGACGGCACACGCCGTTGGAGAAATATCGTGCTCTTATTTTGTCCATCTGCATTTGTCGACGCACGCCGGTTGCCAGTCGAGCGTTGCCTTTCAAACACCGGAACGCTCACAGAGGTGTTTGTCAACAGCCAGATGTTATCGATCGTGGATCGTGACAGGACCTAGCAACTCGACCTGAAATGCACAGAAAACCCAGTATCAGCTAGTCTGACTGTGATTACAACAGTGTGTTGAGGCCACTGACTAACCCGACTGTGTTAGGAAACCTGTTTTTTGGGTGTCATTTTGGCTTGGTCTCAGTATTTCGTATCCGGGTCCACACTTCCAGAAGGATCAACATTACCTACCAAACCGGATATGAGGGAAGCATCCCAGCTGAGACAGCTCGGGTGCTTCACTGGGAATGCGACAGCTCCGATTAATTACGAGTAATGTTCAACTTATATAAAATTGGAGATTTCGATTTGTCTTGAGAGTCCTAATCACGAGTTTCTCGATCGAAGTTAACAGACGGTGACTGTGCCCTATGAGAAGACTTTGTGTTGGATGTAGTTATCATTGCAAGAGGCTATCGCTTTGAGGACTATCGTACCGTTAGCAGTTATTCTGGTAAATGCGGTACATCTTAAATCGACAACAACAAATTATTTTACTGATAGTTTAATTACTTCCTGTCGAGGCGGAACTCTTAAAAGTGAGTGTAGCATGCAAACGTGGAATGACAGACTTCTCTCAGTCACGGTGCTAGTTGCAAAATATTTTCTTTCAAGCTATTACTACTCACATGTTATGAGTAGATTGGGAACGAAAACAAATCATATCCCTTTCCAATGTATCCGTAGGAATCGAAAATCACTTCTTTGGGTTTGAAAAATGCCCATTACGGAAATGAGAATAAAGACAAATAGGCGAGCAGGTATTCGCGGAATTCATCTTCAGGCCGGTACATTTATAAAACATATGAACTTCATCAAGTGGTCGGCGGGAAATATGACACGGCTGAATTTCGCATCCAAGTTACCACATCGCCTGTGTTAGAATTGTGTTAGAACACAGCTAGACTGCCAGCTCATACTTCACCTATTTGTGTGTGTTCTCATGGAGATTATATCAGTGCGACTTCAGGACAGCTTTCGAAACAAATCCGAGAGAACCCTCTACGTTGGTTGGGTCATGATGAAACACGATCGGTCAACAACGTCACCCTCGTTCAGTTTGTCGAACAGGAACAGCGGTTAAACACCGATCATACAATTTGAGTGGTCTATCGTGTACCAAGTGAACCAAAAGTAGACCCCCTCATGCCGTACTGCTGATACTATCTGGGTGAAGCTGTTTGATATGGTGTTGTGTCATCAAGAACGGCTTGTTCAGACGTTGTGCCGTCCTCGATATCAAATCGACCAAATTGATGGTCGACCAGCGCGATTCACCCAATAGACGAGCTTGACGTGACAGATCAATCGAGTCAGCATCAAGTGATCGGCTAGCCATTTCGTTCGATCGATATCTCAATCTAAATCTATTAAGTCTCCATCTAATTGTACGGGCCTGAAGTCGAATTTCAATAAACAAATATTCGCCCACGTCTACTATTATTTCTTCGGATAATAACGACGTGTGTAAATAGTTCTATCTATATGGTATAATTGCAAGTGTGGCGAGAGTGTCACATTATTCGGTCCTATTATAATCAGGTTGACCGGAAACACCATATCGCATTAGCTTATCTCTAACGGCAATGAACAATTGGAGTGATTCCTGATCACACACAGATACTCAAACCAGCTGTGTGGAACACTGTTATGATATCGCACATAATCGGCTTGTAAAAAGCGCCACCTCAGTTATTCAGAAATGCAAAGACGGCTACTCAGTTGCCTGCATACTAGATTAGATAGATTTACAAAATGTTATCATCCCTACTGACAAAAGGATTGGGTGACTATCAACAAACAAACGAGTAGTCAGCCCAAGGGGTCATTAATTGAGGTAGTGTTGGCATCCAACACAGTATCAGTGAGCTCGATCAGGAGATTTACATTTAAGGCTGATGTAAATGAGAATACTGCGAAATAAAAGCCCCAGCTTCACATTATCTAGATAAGGCAGGGATTGCATTCCGAAAACATTGACGAATATGAAGCGTGTTGTATCTGGTGTTTGCCAAACAGTAATGTTAGTATCGGTAGTATCACGGTCTCGTTGTCTTATCAGTCCCGACAAGGACTGGACTGAATCACATGTGGTAGGCAGATGTCCGAGTTGAGGTTGGTTGTATGCTGCTGTGTCCACGTGAGTACGTGTGTGTGTGTGTGTGTGTGTGTATGTGTGTGTGCGTAGTGCATATGGTATTGACTGCAGTGGTGTTGGCATATTGTGAGTTGTTTGAAGTCACTATGGTTGTATGCGCGTAAGGGCTGCTCACCAGTGGATGTGTGGGCCTTACATTCTGGTCACCTGCCACAGGGAGCCGGTCCAGACATGATGTTGACCACCTCACAGTGTGGGGCTACAGACCTACTGGACTGTTTCTTCTCAGTTATTGGAAAAATTGAACTCAGTTCAGAAGATGCGTTCGTTGTGTATGGAAAGCAGATGCGTTCGTTGTGTATGGTGCCGCTGTGCTGTGCTTTGGAACGGTTTGATGTTGTTTTTGTTTCTTTTTTGCCTGATCTGATTCGGTGTGTGTGTGTGTGTGGTCGGTTTGTCTTTGCAGTACTATCTCTGTGTGAATGTGCCGAATTTCTTGGGTTGTGACTGTCGAGCCTGTTTCAGGTGGTTGATGCGTATGTGTGCGTGTGCGTCACCTGCTGCCTTGCGGTACAGGCTTTTGAGCCAAAGGCTTTGGTTGAGGGCCCTAATCGCTCTCCTGTCTAGGTCTGGGCGTCCTGGCAGTATTCTAAGCCCACAAAAACCATGACTTTACAAACCAAACGAAATACCATACTGCATCGGCCGTCACGCAGGATAAACCGGGTCGCCCTATCTGCTGCACATGGCAGGGTGGATAGGCGAAAATATGCTACTGCCAAACACTCACCCTCATACTGTTCCCCCAACAAGAATCCTCGAGCAGATAATGCTCACTCAAGTTTCAGTAACCCGAAGACCAACCTGAAACAGGCACGGGGACGCAAGACGCTGTGTTGGAGCATGGAATGTGCGCACGCTGCTGGATCGATGCGGCGCAACAG
>LOND01010059.1:5948-17200 GCA_014220965.1 Paragonimus kellicotti
CCGTCGTGACAGCTATTGTTGTCATCCTGACTACACGCCCAGACTGAAATGCCTGGACTTTTGTCTAGTCCATCATTTTTGGCTTTGCTTTGTTACTAGTCGCAAACCCTATAAATATGAGCGGGTTTGTGACCATGTTGTCTTCGGGCTGAACGATCTGAAGAAGCTTTGTTCAAAGACCAGTCTTTTTCTTATGTTCATGCGGTAACCTCTGGTGGATGAGAAGACTAACCGATCGCGTATACTCCGTACTTCGTTATTCGTCGTGCGAGAGCCGCTTGCTGACCTATCTGTTTTGGCGTGCGAACGTTGAAGGCACCTATATTAATTCGCGTTCTAGGTCTAAGCAAGGGACGAGGGAGGCCTGAAGCTGAAAGGCAAGAGACGGAACTTACCGGCTCAGTGTTACTACAGTTAGCTACATCTGTTGTGGGACCTGTAGAGTAATTATCAGAAATGGAGGTGGGGAGGGGCCTGAGAGCTAAATTTGATAGGACAGTGGGGGAGGGGTCAGCAGTAGCATGTTTCGCCTATCCACCCTGCTGTATGCAGCAGATAGGGCGACCCGGTTTATACTGCGAGACGGCCGATGCAGTATGGATTTATTGTTGTGAATATTCATGGTTGTGTGTGGGCTGAGATACTGCCAGGACGCCCAGACCTAGACAGGAGAACGATTAGGGTTCTCAACCAAAGCCTTTGGCTCAAAAGCCTGTACCGCAAGGCAGCGGTTGGGTGGCAATGTACCAGAACTGGTACTTTTTCCGGAAAAAGATGCCAACCTTCTTCCAACCCCCAACCTGGAGGACCAGGAGACTGGTTTGTCAGACCTCTACCCATTGGCCTGCCTGGTATGAGTGACTCTATCGGTGTGGTGATCACACCGTCCAGTTTAGCCCAATAGGTCATCGAGATGCGCAAGCCGTCACACCACGTCAAGGTCCAGTCTCGTTGTGACGGACTAGGCCTATTCAATATTTACAGATCGCTTATATATATATATATATATATATATAGTAATATATATAATATATATATATATATATATATATATATATATATACTCGACCGTCTTGTTCAGTTTAGTACATAATAACATGTTTGCGGTAAATTTTCAAAAAGTGCCACATGACCCTCTTCGTGCCTCATTTAGGCCTATCCCGTTGAATGACGAATTCTGCCAGAAGTTGTTTGTGTGATCTGTCTTGAAGTTTTTCATCCAGTTTATGCAGCTTCGACAATCCCTCGTATTTTACTCCTTTCCATATGATAAACCGAAGTCTCATACCAAAATGTTCCCTGGTTCTTAGCGTTAACATTCAATTTTCATTTTACCACAGTTCAGCGGAGAAGTTTGCCATACAATTTCACATAATTTTCTTTATTATCTCGTTGACTATACGTGCACTACTGACGAGCTCTAATGAGAGCGAAACTCGAGTCTAGTGCTTCTTTTCGAAAGGGGCCGACTGGATAAGTCTATGGGAATGCGACAGCTGCGATCAATTGTGGGTGATGTTCAACTTGAAAAGAGACTATACGTGAATAAAATGAACTGAAAAGTAGGGATAACCTGATTTAACCATACTTTAGCTGATAGGAAAAGAAACTCAAGTATAGTAGCTGAATTCACGACATATTTTTATTTTATCCAAGTTGTGCTAAGCAGTTAGTTGAAGTTTTCAGTGGTTCCCTAGTGAAGCATAAAATGAGCGTGGATATTCAAAAGTATTTATTATACCTCAGTCATCAGTCCATATCATCTAATTAGAACAAGAAGGTAATTGCTTAGTATAGTTCTTAGAAGCCCAAATTGTCTTGTTTTGCCGGCCAACACTACAACTGTTAGTGTATGTTAAATATATTCCATCGTAATGGATAAAAAGGATGAGGCAAAACGGAGAATTACTGTTATGAGCCGTTAACTACAAGCATGCAAATCACTTTAGTCCATTAACTGATGTGCCAAATAGCGTTCTTTGGCATTACTGCTCCAATGATCGAAAAGGCCACAGTGAGACAAAAAAACATTCACCATTGCTATGATGAAAGATCCTTCAGTGTTTATGAACGACGCGCAGAGATTCAACGGGAAGAGCACTAATGCAACCCATCAAGCATGTGGATTTTAACTACCCTGACGTAATCTTCACCTTCGAGTAAGACTGGCAGTTCCATCCATCTGAATCCCCTGCGCTATCTAAGTTAATCGACAACAGGTCAAATCAGAAAAATGTTAACAAATTGTAACGAAATATCGCGGTACCACTGTATGGCGTCATATAACAGACCGTCACAACCAACTAACATGACGAGTCACGGTAAAACTAACGGCAGCTCTAAACGTCGGGAAGATCGTAAACTAGAAGCCACATCTGGAAATGCGTTGGTGCACTGAGTGGCACATGTCAACATGAAACTGATGCTGCCGTATTGATAACGGATGGGGAACCATTCAAGCCGTGTAAGGTATTTTGACATCCATTTATTGTTTCTCTTATTTCTATATAGCCTTGTAACGAGTGTCCGATCGTAGACAAATTTGCAAATCAAGGGTGTTTTGCGGCTGCTAGAATATCATACTAATGGCCATGAATGCTCCTCGACGTGCTGCTGAGTCCTCCGTCTTGGGTTGTTCGTCTCAATGAGTGTGCTATTTATACATAACACTGTTCACATTTATTTCTACGTTTTCTACCGCGCTGAATGCGTTTTTATCTCTTGTGTGTATAAAATAATAACCATTTCATTTACAGGTCAGTCTTTGAACCTGATGCGTATGCATCGTAGTCCGATTTAGGGTGGTCACTGACGTGACCGACAAAACGAGTTCTCTCCTGGTGGACGACAAAACAACCAAGTCACTAATGGGAACATAATTTATTGTACTGGAAGAATGTTTGTTAACCCTACCGATTTTGTTGACATCTGTTGCGAATGTTTGTTAGCGAGCTTTTGAATTGTTGGACACCGTGATTGTGTATACCAGTCCTCAAATTCGTTTGCACACTTTAATTATCTACCCTTTTCTTCCTCTATCGCTGATCTATTCCAACACTCGAGTGAAAGTGATTTATATCATTACTAGCTCAATGGTACAATCTAGGCGAGAGCCCTCTTGCTGGCTACCAACATTCTCCCTCCATACCGTATGACTAGAGTCAGTTGTAGTTAATATCTATATTGTTCCCTTATGAACTACGTCTTTTATTCCAATTTTGTTCAGATTTCTTCTCATCAGTGTTTTTTTTAACCACTAGTACGACGAAGCTAATACACTGTGTGAGCCCGAACTACTATAGCGTTTGACCGAAACCTATATTTTCCCTTGGTGAGCCATGTTGTGTTCTTATTCGGGTGCAATCAACGTGAAGCCTTACAGGCTATAACAACGGTACGGAGAACATGTGTTCCAGCAGTGCGAACTATGTTGTACCTTTACAGGCGGTGGCGCCATTCTTAAGTGCGTAGACGACTGGGTCTTTAGTCGTTGAAGACGCGACCAATCAGAACGCAGCTTGAGTCTCAGCACGAGTGTTGGTGCACACAGGCAGCCTTGTTGTGTATACGACAAGCCCCGTCTGGACTTCTGCTATATTAACAGCAATTCCTGGTGGCCCTCCGACCATCTTACCTGCCTCTAAACGCCAGTTTTCGTTTACAGTTGCGCACTGAACCATTTTCATGCGCATTGGGCAGTTTGTTTGCGTGTTAACCTTGTTCAGCCCACTTACTTTCATTAGCTCCTAGTTTCTTCTTTTCTTGAGTTGTTTGATGGCTCACGTCTCTTCAGTGTCCCTACTGACTCATATAGACTCAATACAGCTGAAGGCTGATTTAGCACACATTCCGTTTTCTGTTAATCATCGTTGTATCGCTTACCTAACACTGTACCGTTTATCGTTTGGACGTCCCTGTTCTAAGTATAACTCATACATTTGGACCCGCGTTCATTACGATTTTCAATGTTCGCTTAACACCTAAGTTACTCCGACTGGTTGGTTCCATATAATGAAATTAAATGGCTAACGATGGTTGCCATGACGTTGACTCGCCAAGCCGGATCTTTAGCTAGACACCTATTGATTCCGTGTGTCTTCCTGACACTCCTATTGAAGAGCTTTGTCTCACTTATATGCCTAATTCACATCACTGTGAATGTTCTGCACGCCAGCAGTATGGGTAGTTGACACAGTTTCATGTTATTGGACGTTAACCTACTCTTTTCATTCAGATCGGTCAACCGCATTTACTCGTCCATATGATGTGGTCCATTAACTGCTGTCTAGTAACGAGTAAACGATCGTGCAGATTCAGTAACGATAATTCGTTTGGTGTAGTCTTTTCTTCTGAAGATATTGATAAGACACTTGATAAGAATGGTTGTTGTTGGCAATTAAACGAAGTTACACTGTTTACTAAAAGGCTCCCTATAGAGTTAAACGCTGATACATGAAAGAATTATCATCTTCTCCATTCCGTTCAGTCGAAACTTAGCTTTGGCTTGTCCTATAGGGGTTACAGACTGTGTCATGCAAGTCAACTATGATAAGATAACCGAAAGTAAGTTATTGTCTACAATCTACTTGTAGTGTCACAATTACGGAAGTTACATTTGTTTATTCAATGCGATCATGCAACAATACGAACGCTTTGAGACAGCGCAGAATTTCTTCAGAATGATCAGTTTACCAGCCTTGGAGTAGGCAGTGCTATAGAGTTCTGGTGTGGTGTTGAACTCTCTGGCCTTTCTATAGGAACTTGGACATTTTATGGACAGAACAGTGGTTGTTTCCGACAGCAGTCTACCTGAGGTCGTAACTTACTGTAGAAACCCAATCAGACTATATAACAAGGTGGTTATTCTAAAGGATTGTCCCATAGCAAAGTGTATTGTACGAAGAAAGTCTATGGTATGTGTACGTTGCCTCGATTCTAGAGCATACTGGCAAAAGCAGACACCTTCAGGGGCGGACACATACATCAGACGGACACTCAACGCTGGTCCAGTAGCGTACTGCGATCACCACTGCTACTCTCCTATAGTGAGCAATTCCTGTGCACAGCAAATTTGTTGCGTCAAAGTCAAGTACTCGTCAGTGGGAAAATAGCTATTACTCCGCATCTATCTAGCCCCTTTGTTGATCTGCCTCGTCAGACGGTGCGGCACAGTTTTCTTCAGGTTTTCGATAAACCTATGGCATAGAAGCTATAAAAAATATTATGTATGCATTCATGTTACTTGATTTTCTCCACTGGGCACAGTACATCGACCATCCATACTCAAATGTATGTATGTGAAACTTGCAACCCCCCCCCCCTCGGGTGTATCAGAGAATGCGCGGGCCAGTATCTGTGCATGTCAGCTATTCATTCATATAACAGCATCTTCAATAACAGTTGTATAAGACCGGATTCTCACTACGTGTAAAAGAGAAACTACTAACCGCAGAAGCCTTAGTTCAAGAAAAACCGAGGTAGTTTGCACAAAAGTTTGTACCGAATGGTTTTCGAACAGTCGGTGGATAACGTGTTAAGTTCCCAGGATTTCGTTACATTAGCACCGAATTAGCAACGGGGAGATAGCAGATATAATTACGAAGAGTTGTCCAACTGAATCGGGAGTTCACCAGCCTGAAGACACATCCGCGTTACTACAAATTTTTTCTTCTTCTTGCTCTCAGAGTGTTTGGTCCGTATCAGTGATCATGCTATAAAAGGCGAAAGATAGAATAACCATTGTGATGGCATACAATATGAGGGAAAAGTAAGGTTATGTTATCTGAAAAGAGCATGGATTCCAGGTATTTCAAGATAGACAGTCTCTCGCAGTTTGGGGCCGATCGCCGAATACGTCCGTAGCCAAAGATCGGAATGGAGATATTCGAAAGTTAATTTGAAAAACTTTATTCAGAAAATGTTATCTGGACAACAAGAAATGTTTTTCATTCTTCAGCTTCTTCTGGATAATTGTTCAGCTCGCTTACTTCTTAGAAATCAGCATTCTGTTGTTGCTTTATTACGTATTTATAAGCTTCAAGCTCTGGATGAGAGTGTTGTCCAATAAATGCAGGTGAACTACAAAATGAAATCCCGATGAATATATCAGACTTAGTAAACGACGTTTCGTACTACGACACCACTTTTGACAGCTACTCTGACAAATATCTACGTCTTCGTGACCCATTATAGGATGATTTAATCTACATACGTGTAGTTATCGGAATACCGAATTACCTATTGGTTTTAAGCTAATGGTGCCACACCGTTCATCAGAGATGAGTATTTGAGTACTCAGAACGCGTACGTTGTTAGGGTCGATGGAGGAACTCGAAGGTTTTGGGTTAAAAATGTCAGTTAGTATGTACAAGTGCTGCGGACATTTGTCTCACTGTCTACTGCAAAGATTATTCCAGATGTTGAGGCTAGTCATCTGAAGTTAGCTTGGAACTGACGAAAGCAATTAGTAGAACACTAACTTTATCTGGTAGCTAAAACAGCAGATACGATAAGATATAAATTAGGTAGAACAGTCGTATGTTTGTACGGACCACTTCACAAAGCTGTTTCTCCCACTGAATTGACACATTCACGGAGTAAACTGTCGGTCTCTACAACGTCTTCTCAAAGTATAATGCGATACGCATTTGCGCATTTTACTCCCCCACGTCTATTCACGTACTGAAAGTAGATAATGTTGCAGATAATTGTTCCCATGATTGGAAAATATTTCAGTGGCAATCAGACGAAACCGCGTCGCTTGATTTTACTCCTCGGAAGTAACTTGTTCCATTGATGAATTTCGAATTTGTAAGTAACTATTCCAATTTACACTGTTAAGCTAGATTTATAATTGTGAAAATGCGACGTATTATTTGTTTACTTTCATTTGCCGTAGTGAATGAATTATCACTTCTCATCCGGCTTTTACCAGGCATCCAATTTTCGTAATTGAACTGAAGGAGCTAATTAGCATCTAATTAGGCCAACAAATCACAATCGCGTTCATTATGAAGCGTAAAGTAATATGAAACCACAGATTTCGAATCTGCTCGTTCGCTGATGAATATCAGTGTATGTTAAAATCGGTTTAGTTGCTTCCCAACAGATTCTTATTACTCTGATTTCTAAACGTTTTGATTAGAAGGGCTCATTCACGTCTTTAAAAAACGATAACACTGGTGAAAAAGTGGGTGATTTTCTCACTCAGTTTCCCGGTTTTAAACGGTTATACTGGCTATGTGTTTAGTGTACACCAGGTAAATTTTCCATCAGTGAACGATCCATGACACTTGACCAATCGGTCCAGCACGAGTGAAAAAACATTGATCTAACCACAGATTACTCACACCTAGTCGATTGTCCTGCAAACAGAAGTACAAGGTTGGATGGCTCAAATGAGAGTAGAAACGTGTCACTGTTTTGGGTCATAACATACGCACAGACTATTTTCACTCAATTTGACTATAATTTTAAAGAAAATCTGAAATAAAAAGAACACAAATGTCACAATATAGTGTTATGAAGTGAGATTATGTTTAGCGCATAGTAGTGTGTCCTTTAGTAACATAACGGACACGATAATGTTAAGCAACACGTTTGTCGATAATACGTTCGTCGTTAGAAAAAACGTTTTTGTACAGGATTGCAATCCAGTGTTTCTTCGTGTATTTTCTGCCAGTTACTTCACTGCTGCAATACGAATAGTGTAGTGTAACTGTTATCCATAGAAATAGTTGTTCTGTTTATAACATTCTCAAAGGTTATCCAAATGGATTTTGTTAATTGTTTCTCTACTGGCCTACCATAAAAATCAACTGGGTTTTGATCGTGGAATGTGAAATGCTGATTCCGGCTTGAACTAGCCTGTAGGTTCAGGACAGATATTTGGCAAACAGTTGTATGCGAATGAAACTCAATTGAAAACAAGTGGAGTGAGAAAAAGTCAGGTTTTAATCAGAATTGGTACAAGTTACAATATTCCTGCTTGAATAGTACTGATATCAAATTACCGCATCAACAGTGAGGGTTCAGTTGTAAAAGAACGGTTGTGAAGTAAATGTTGGCGGTTCATTGCACATTAGTTAGAAAATAACAATGAAAAACCCAACAGATCATACCTTCTTAATTGCTCCTGTGTATGATCTGAAATCGAAACTTATTCACACACCTTTCGCAAAACCCACATAGTTTTAGGAACGCCTCATAGTAGCTAATGTGCTTCATGTTCTGTAAACGTGAACCGCCGGTTTGGATAAGTGGGCAAAACGGCGTCATTCAGTATGCCTGGCCCAAACAATTTACATGCTGTACTGTCAGTGCCATTTTGCAGTTCATTTGGCCAATAACTGAAACATGATTGACTATAACCCGTGCAGAGCGCAAAAGTGACAGATTCAACACAATCCAGTGAATTACTATGCAGTGATATTTTGAATGAGACCTACGCAAAACGATTAGACGAGTTCATCCGCATGACAACATGTTCTGACCAGACGGAGTTCCTTAACTAGTTCTGACTTGTAATCCATAACAAAAAGTCAAGAGATATGTATGAGGGGAAAAACAATCTCTTCGAGGAAAAAATGGAAAGTAGTCCACGAATATGAGTAAACACTAAAAGTGTTGCTACGAGGACTCACCGACAGTAAAAACACTTTCACTGTAAGTTTGGTTTTCCTACTTGAACCCGTTCTGTCATTTTTTTAAAAAATTTAATATTTCTTTCTACACAAGAATTACAAACGCTACCTGTGATTTTATTCCTTGACCTACTGACGAATAATATGATTCTGTTACATACAGAGTTAACTACGGTATGCGCTTTTAAAGATGTTGGAGAAGCTTAGCTAGATACATAACACAAACTTCTGTTGTTGACTTCCTTTGTCAAGTTTATACAGGAGAAAAACTGTTCCGAAACCTTGTTGTCTACAAATGGTCCTGAAATGCTTGCACATCTGGCTTTTGACGTTCGGTTGCTGAAAACTTTGATTTACAAACGGCAACCGTTACTCTATTGATAAGTTGAGCAATGACATATGTGTGCTCTTCGAGATCATCATTTTTGGATGGTTTGTGAAACTGGTAAATGTCTGGTTTAGACATACAGGACTTAATGCATCTAGTTTCAGTAATGATTTTAAAAAGTTTACCATAGCCGTTGCTTAAGATATTGCTACTTTCGCTACTGTTCGTGTATGCTTTTATTTTCCGCTCAAAATGTTCTAAGTCTGAGTCTTGTTGATTTCAAGACTAAAGATTTTCTGTGTTGTATCAATTTCACTATTTGAACCCTCCATATAAAACGAGAATGCACAGCTAGTTTCTAGTTATCTAGGCGGAAACATTTTCCTGACACTTCATTTAATCGATGAAGTCTTACGCGTCCGAGAGCCTGCAGTGTCCTTGATCTGTCTAACAAGTATAACGGAGTGTATGCATTGTTCCGCAAACGGTGTAGAACATCGTTTAGACCGAACTAATGTAGTTGTGTGTTATACAGAGAGACTGTGAGCCGGCTCGGTTGGAGAAGACAGGTTAATTAAAGCGTTTTCCCAAGAAGAAGAAATCAAAGGTCTGAAATGAAGATCTTGGGGTGAGGATGGACCAGTTTTAGGGGGCTCGGTTTGGGAATGTTGTGTATGGTAGAAAAGATGTGTCTAGTTTTAAGTTTCTGGGTGGACGGTCTGCATTCGTATAATCAAAACCACTGCCTAAGATTTTCGATTTCTTTTGCATTCTTCAATTGATTGCTGAATTTCTTCAGCCTTGTTTATGGAATCTAGAAACAGAATGATAGCCGTGCAATATGATAGTCACTAAGTTGGGAACTTACTTCGCGTACATTAACACATATCCTTTCAACCGTTAAAACCAGAAAACTGAGTGAGAAAATCACGCAGTTTTCCACCAATGTTATTGTTTTTTAAAGACACGAATGAGCTCTTCTAAGCAAAACGTTTAGAAATCAGTGTAATGAAAATCTGTTGGGAAGCAACTAAACCGATAGTTAACATAAACTGATATTCATCAGCGAACGAGCAGATCCGAAATCTGTGGTTTCATAGGACTTTACGCTTCATAATGAACGCGATTGTGATTTGTTGGCCTAATTAGATGCTAATTAGCTCCTTCAGTTCAATTACGAAAATTGGTGCCTGGTAAAGGCCGGATGAGAAGTGATAATTCATTCACTACGGCAAATGAAAGTAAACAAATAATACGTCGCATTTTCACAATTATAAATCTAGCTTAACAGTGTAAATTGGAATAGTGACTTAGAAATTCGAAATTCATCAATGGAACAATTACTTCCAAGGAGTAAAATCAAGCAACATGGTTTCGCTTGATTGCCACGGAAATATTTTCTGATCATGTGAACAATTAACAATATCATATCTACTTTCAGTACGTGAATAGACGTGGGGGAGTAAAATGCGCAAATGCGTATCGCACTTATACCATGAGGAGACGTTGTAGAGACCGACAGTTTACTCCGTGAATGTGTCAATTCAGTCGGGAGAAACAGCTTTGTGAAGTGTTCCGTACAAACATACGACTGTTCTACCTAACTTTATATCTTATCGTATCTGCTGTTTTAGCTACCAGATAAAGTTAGTGTTCTACTAATTGCTTTCGTCAGTGCCAAGCTAACTTCAGATGACTAGCCTCAACATCTGGAATAATCTTTGCAGTCGACAGTTAGACAAATGTCCGCAGCACTTGTACGTACTAACTGACATTTTTAACCCAAAACCTTCAAGTTCCTCCAGCGACCCTAACAACGTACGCGTTTTGAGTACACAAATATTCATATCTGATGAACGGTGTGGCACCATTATTTCAAAACCAATAGGTAATTCGGTATTCCGATAACTGCACGTATGTAGCCTTAAATCATCCTGATAATGGGTCACGAAGAAGTAGATATTTGAGTAGCTGTCAAAGGTGGAGTCGTAGTACGAAACGTCGTTTACTAAGTCTGATATATTCATCGGGATTTCGTTTTGTAATTCACCTGCATTTATTGGGCAACACTCTCATCCAGAGTTTGAAGCTTATTAATACGCACGAAAGCAACAGCCGAATGCTGATTTGAAGAAGTAAGCGAACTGAACAGTTATCCAGAGCAAGCTGAAGAAGGAAAGACATTTTTTGTTGTCTAAACAACATTTTCTGAATGAGATTTTCGAGTTAACTTTATAATATCTCCATTCCGGTCTTTGACTACAGACGTATTCGGCGATCGA
>LOND01010063.1:0-14041 GCA_014220965.1 Paragonimus kellicotti
TATTACATTTTACATATCTTTATTCTCAGTTTAAATCTTGTCATTGTAGTCTCTCTCTGTTCATTTTCCGAAACATGAGGGTTTCCTTTTCCTGCTAGCCAGGTATTATTATTCCTTCGGGTTTACACCGGATACGTGGTGTGTGAGTGGAACCACAAGTGGTGCAGCGCAAGCCACTTGGGGTGATGGTTTGAAGCGCAGGCGTCCTCTGGCTTCGGTCACTGTGACAGGCTAATCCGTTTCGGATGCCGCCAACCGTGTGTGTGTGCATGTGTGCGTGTTTCCTTGCGTGGATGTGTTTGTTTTTCTGCATGTCGTATTACCTATTGCGCTGCGGATTTTCAAATTTTTGCTCCCTTCTTTTACAGATTGTGCAAATTTGCTTCTGGTAATCTAACGATATCATGATGAATTGAATTGGAACTATTGTGATTACTCAGGGCTTCGGCTGGATTCGAACGAGCGACAGAAACACCATGCCTGAACGCGGCAAGCGCTCTACCAGCTGAGCTACGAAGCCACGCCAGAAGCTCGGAAATTTCACATTTGCACTCGGTTACACACCCGCCCACTATCTCATATGGAATCCACCAAATGATCCAGTGGACCGACTGCCCTGGCAGCATTTCTCGAACAGTTCACGCTGCAATCCACCAACGCCACTGTTGAGCATTGAAATTGTATTACTAATAAGTAGTTTGGCAGATTTTTTGATTATTGATATCGTCATCGTTTGCTAAACACATCTTGCAACACGTCGCCAAGTTGACCCAATGAACTCCTTCAACTCCTTCATGTTTTTGTTGCGCAATCGAAACGTATTTAGTTACAGGCTTTTCTCACATATGTATAGCTTGAATTCCTTTTGACTTGTGATGCTGCTTGATTTCATTTTTCATAAGTGCTTACGCAAACTGCTCAAATTACTCATGATCAGAATGCAACTGAGGTTAAATTACTAGCTAGACGTTCATTCAGAAACACGATATTCCTATTGGTGTTATACAGACAAACGCTCACTTACCTGCTATCATTACTGATGTTGTTAGCACTTTTTAAAGAAAATAAAACAGGAAAATGTGAAATTAACCATTCACCTAAGTAATTTTCATCTAAAAATCTTCTCCCTAATTAGTCTGGACACGACATTTGTGGTGCTACTCGTAATAATATGTTTCAATGTTTCTAACTTTGGACTGGATGAGACATCCGTTTGTTGTTTCTCATATGAGGACTTTATTTGGCAATCACATATATTAGAATCCCATGCATCAGGTATAATTTCTAGTCAACCAATATCAAGATATTTCAGGTCACTCAATAGTCGTTTTTGTTTAAAGTCCATCATTAAAGCTTATAATTGATACAGTCGGACTGGCACTCCGCCAAATATTTTCGTGACACAATTGTGTTAACGTTTGCATCACACTTGACATGACCAGATTAAAACATCGTAACGCTTAACCATTTTCATTTGATAGTGATATTCCATTCATTATGTATTATTGATAGGGCATTTTTAACGCACGTACATCCAAATTATTTATTTGCCAAGTCGTATCCCAAAATTCGCATCTAGTCTTTACCAGTTTACTTACTAGTTTGGAGTTCCAAAGTGAGCAAAACTGTATTTGTGTTTCATGCTTTGAAGGAAGTTGACTAGAAAGTTTAGCTAAATTCATGGTCTACACTCAACCGGGTTTCGAGCTAAATCACCAAAATAACTCACTACACGTGTGAAACAATATTTCTTCTCAGATTTCCAACTTGATTAGGTCATTACTGTTCAAACATTGACATGTGACGTGAACCTTCATTGTTCTCTCAATTACGGTCTTCTTATGTCCAGCAGTTATTTATGAATAAAAAATGGATTTAATATCCCATCTTAACACGCTTATTGATTACCCACCCCTTCTAGTTGTTTGCTATAAAAAAAACACCCGTGTACTGACGAGTCAATACGAAATGCTTGCATCTACCAGTTTTCGTGTTCTAACTGCTTTGTTCAAACTGTTCAAGGGAACCAACTGTTTCAAAAAAATATGATAACCTATTTAAGTATGCTTAATTTTGAACTCGTAGCGGTTAACCATACAGATATGTTTGCATTACTAAAATTGGAAAATAGCAGTTTGCTCACTTGTAACCAGAAGGAAGTGAATCAATAGCTGTTGTGTGTACTTCATTATGTTAGGTACAGCTTGCATCTGTGTTGTTCAGTTATCAGGTTTTTATACTCAACTTTTAATTCGTTATTTTCAATCAGACTGAGTAGAGAAAGTCGTAAACGTGATACGTTGCCAAATTGATTTCGCGTTCTCATTTTGTAAAGTGGGTGGCGTGGGAGTGTTGAATGTAAATTTTTTATAGCTGTCAAATTCGTGTTGAAAAAACAGCAAGTTTCTGTGTGTGATTAACATGGTAAAAATTGACCACATTTTGGAAATGTGATGTCGTGGCAACAAGTTAAATTCATATTTTATCAGAATAAGCAAATCTTTATGCAAAACTACAAACACTCCTTTAGTGCGGTTGTTGTTAGAAACATGTGTCGCTCCGCAAATATCCATGTGAGGAACCAAAGAAATAGCCTCTGCAGTACAGATTAGTTTCGAAAGGTTTCGCCAACAATAATTGTTACAAAACTGTTTCGCAATACGTGATGGTTTCGACTGAAAGGGTATCTATCTGAAGGATGTTGATGATTGACTATACAATTCAAGTTGAACACCAATCTCATCACAGTTGACCACAGCCATTGCAGTCAGAGTTTTAAGTCAGCCTCTACCGAAAGAAAGCATTAGACTCGGTGTATTCGAAAAAATCTTGGAAAACAACGGATTTCTTGCAGTTCTCACCTATACAGTAGGCACACTCGCACAGATTTGAGAATGGCACACACAGTTTTGAAATGAAAGCTTATTGTATCAGCAAAATGTGTGTCGCCTACGCGTGTTGAAAAATATTCTGGATACCGGACACAGTACGAAAACATATTGTACAGCCTAAGTAAGCACAGTGTGGATGCCACAATTTCAGACAGATTCGGATGACACATTCCTCCATTGCGTAGCCAACCAACCAATAGTCAAATCGTCACAGGTTTATGATGTCTGCTTGCGGTACTGCCTAAGAACTCACCTAACGAGCAGTCAGGTGGTCCAAACTCAGTGCATTTAACAAACTCCAAACTTCCGAATGAAGTGACACACTTTTTGGTAAACGTCCACTCACTTGAGCTCGGTTAGGTAACTTATTTCGTGTTGTTATTATATCGACCAGATGTTGATAGGACAGTAGGAAACAGCAAACAATGTTACTGATGTTTGCCTCAATTGCTGAGTTACGTTCACTTCTGAAACCATGCGCATCTTGCATAAAAGATGACTGGTAAACTTGCAAGACGACATCTTCCTGCAAATCAGTAAATTGTAGAGTGGACTGAATTAACAAATCCCGAATGAATTTTTTGTTCAAACACGAGTAACACACCACTCGGGTTTAAATAGCCTAGGAGAGTGGATATCAAGCTCATGAACCGAGTGGTTAACCAGTATGTCTAACATGAACATGGATGACAAGGTGCAACCTTTAGACGTGTATAAATACGTTTAAATCAGACACGAACCCTGTCAAGTCAACAACAGTCAGATTGGTTTGTTCATTATGTGATTGTTTTGTACTTAACTAAATGAGAATATCCGATTCGGAGAAGAACCTTAACCCCGTGAAACAGAAGATCATATGCTCGTACTCCTACCGTTTAGAACATTGAGCCTATGTGATACATATATGTGGTTAACACGTCCTTTGCCAATCAGGCAAAATCAAACAGTTATCTGTTAAAAATACTTTTACGAGAAGTAAATTGATTAAAATTAGGTTGCTTACCACTTATAATTACAGGTAGCTTTTGAGCTCATAGACTTCTGAATCAGCCATTCCAGAAAGAGGCAGTGGCTTCGAACACATCAGTAGTGCCTATGCCAACGACCAGCGGCATTAGAACTCTGATTCAGGTTCTCACGAAAGAACCTCATCGAACATCCCACTATTTACATAACTGATGACAAAATTATTATTGGTAAGCTAGCAGCCACATTATTTAGTCTACAAAACACAGACTGATCGATCACTTCAATAAGACAAGGAACTGCTCGTTTCGGTCATTGTGGTTGATGGTCTGGACTCAGATAGGAGCGAACAGTAAATTCGTTTAACAAAACGTAAATAGCCATTAGTCGGGAGAGATTCGTAGGGAATAAAGTTGAAATACACATGATGAACTCAGATTTTGCACCCGAATAACAAATGTGGACTAAAACAGTCCGATTGAACTATGAAACATCGATTTGAGAAAACAACTTTTGTGGCAAGAATACAATCCCTAAATAAAACTGGGTCACAGCAATCCGCACCTTATTTGCAATTGCTGAAATCATTTTCAATGGGCTCGATTCAGTGTAGAGAGGCCTAACTTGAAGGCTAGTTCTACAGCGCGAGGAAACCTATCATATTAAGGACCTTTCAACACAGAAGATAAGTAGACAAATTAGCTTGTTCAAATTTTTCTCGCATATTGGTACTAACGCTGCAACAGATTTAATCAAAGACATTCACATTACCAAGTGGTAGCACAAGATAGGTACATGTGTAGGTCCAGCGTTTACGAAGCTGCTGAAGTGCATGTCTTTCGCAAATTCATTTTCAACGCATGGGCATCATCATGGAATATTTACGTACAAAGTAGTTTTGCTTGTAAAGTCTGACAAACTGTCATTTTTCCAACAAAACACAATTCGTGTTAGCAACATACAACTGTCTTCATTGATTCCTGTGGTTTTCAACAAGTCATTACATGTTTAGGCAGATTTGAGAAACAGAACACAATACAGTGATCTGTAACACTGGCAAGCATATAGCTTAAGATTACTGTACAGACATCTAATATCACCCCACTTGTGTATGTCTGAAGGTGCACATATGGGTACATTTCTAGTGCTTTTCAGCTGTACATATTATCACATCAATTTAACTATGGTCTAAAAATGGTACACCTGATGTCCTTAACTAAATCAACACAACGAGGATAGCAGCACGATGACGTCGTTTTTTGGGTGTGCTCAGTTTTGATGAAACCAAGACAACTCATCAGGCAATGAACTTGTGCGCAATCTAATTCACTTGTGTGACACCACCTTGCCAGTGGAGCTCATTGAAAATCGATCTAGGAGTTACAGAGCACATTCACTCCGTAATGAAACAAACATGCTCAAGAAGACTGTGAACTAGAGACTTTTTTCGTGAACATGAAAAAATGATCCATGAAATCTGATTGCAGTGCGTTTCACTTGAAACATCGACATCAAGGTAGAATAGATTAATTTTGACTAGTTGTTGCACACAGTTCGATAAGTCGACATTTTTCGTTGTTAGATGTTTGGGCGGACCAGCCATTTGGAAAAAATATGGTAATCATTTTACGGATGACACGATGAGAGCAGTGATGTGACGTTTAAACGGGCATGCCCAAACTGAAACACAGAGCTGAACCCACATAAAGAGAACGCATCTGTTTTGAGACACTCAAGAACGGTAAACAGTTACATCAATGTTTATCAACAAAGAAGATGTGGCCAAACTGATAGAAAATCAGACAACAACAGAAAGTAAACAATGAGGTTGCCAAGGATATTGTTAATACGAGTCTTCCACGTCAACCAGTCGAGGGCAGCCAGAAGTGAGCAATCTGTTTTTTTCCCAATACATCATAATGTCTCGTTAGACAAAGGCAAGCACTCGTTCATCTTTACCAAACTCAACCCCACGCGGTGGACTTCCAAAGTATTGTTGTTGTCAACCCAACTGTTGATGAAAACTTCACATTGCACAAGTCAAGCTGCGCGATACAACATACATCTTAACCGCTAACCGTAGATAACATATCTAAATGTCAGGCAGCTTCATATCACAAGAGCACATGTGTTTCAATCTTATGACGATCATAGTCTTTAGTGGAACAGAAGCAGAAAAACGAATACAACGGCACTGAGTGATCCTGAACCGTTAGTTTGTTCTTCTGGTTCAATGGTAACATCTTCATTGTAGTGGACCAACTTTACACAATTGACGCTGAACATGTGCGTCCAAGTGATCGGTAGACATAATGGCTAGAATGATTAAATGCAACAAAACTCCTATTAATGCATGCTATTAACATCGTTTTCTCTCCATCTGTGGACGGCATCTCATACTGAATTCCGAACAACATTTTGGAAATAATGACTTCGTGTGGATATTGATTCGTTTTGAAATCTTGTTTCACTGCTCTATCTGAACAGATCTCGTTTGCGGTAATTAACACGTATTGAGCCAGATTCCGCTTTCGTTTAATGAGCACAACGTTGTGAACATCGGTGCATTAGTCTTTCAATGCCTAATGACGATATACCGAAATGCTCAGTGGAGCTTTACGGTGTCTGCTTAAACTTCCAGGTTGAACGTGAGTTATGTGCTGCAAAAACCAGCCGAAACGTTATTGTTAGATCAACATCGGATTGCAGAACGACGAATATGTCATTCACATATCAGCAATCTACAAGAAGTGCCGGAATGGTGGCCGGGGTTCGGACTCCTGTTTTTACATGAGCACGTCTGACACCGTCCGACTGACGACACTACTCGCTGTTGAACATTAACTGAGCGCTGATGGCACAACGCAAAAGTAAGTATTTAGTTCTGATTCACTTAATCCTAATGTGATGGCCAATTGTCATATCCTTTGCCACAAGAGTTGATTGAGTGCACCAAAAAACCACTTGTGATTTGTGAAGTTGCCTCGATTCAACCTAGACGTCAGTGTTTAACATTGATGGTCTTGAGGGAATCCCAAACATCAGTAGCGTCAATAAGATTGACGGCATATTAATTCTACCGAGTAGACACCACCATTTTTGATAACTACTTGGTAGGTAACCTAGATAGCAAGTTGCACGCAAAAACTATCCATCTGAGTCAAACATTGCTGTTTTGAGTACTGCAAAAAACCGATGAACGCGGGCTGATGGGTCAAGTTGGGGTAACTTTGTCAAACTGAATTATTTTATCACATGGAAGCGGAATCATCGGTTTTACGGAACTTATATTCTTGTTTATGATTAACTCCTCGGTCGACTTCTCGGACAGTCTTTCTGGTTTCATTAAGGATGTTACAACATTGCATAATATCGATTGCATACTTAGTCGGTATAATCAGTTTGTGTTTAGATCATCTAATCCTGGGACCTTTGTGAAAATGAATGACATAGAATTACAGTGTGAACGCGGACAACTTGTAGTCGTATAATGTATGTCGGATTCATTATGAATGCAATCAGTATTATTGATCTGCGTAATGGAACTATTGATCGAAGTTAGCGTATAAACTGCTAAATTTGACATTCAGGATGTGAGGGACATCAGTATTGAGCACGTCGACAAGAAGTAATTTCTATCCAAAACCTGAATTACTGTGTGCTGTTTTCTTCTGACGAGAGTTTTGAAACGAACTTTGTACAACCGATAGTATCGAACTTGAGTAACGGTTTGACAATTTACGCCAATAAACACGACGTTAGGAACACGAAAACTGGTAGATGGGCGCATTTCGTATTAGACTTCACAAGTACACAATTACAATAACGATGAAACACGGCTTTACATTATCGACATTATTGGCGGTGGATAGCTAGTCGATTGATGCTGGTTAGGAAAGGTCACCTAAGTCGGGGCAGGTCAGCTTCTATGAACAATTGCTTCTGAACACAGTGAGCTGGCTTGAGTCGGCTGGTTTCTACTATTTCGACAAACCGTAAGAATCTTGGGTCAGAATGACGTAACAGGACTCTGAATGCACAAGATGGATCGATAACGTGACCAGTGATCAGGACGTGTCTGGCGATTGAGGAAACTGGCTGTTTACGTGTTTCAGCAACATTGCCGTTCTCCGATAACACGGACTTCTGAACCCATGCATGGTAAATGTTCCTTCATTCTGGAACTCAAGCATCTCTCAGTTTTGCCTATGTAACTTTCTCCGCAGTTACATACAAATTGGTAAATACAATGTGAAGTGGCACCGACAGGCTGATCTCCCTTGACTTGAAGGCAAAGGCAGCTTCTGGGTTCGAGCTAGTACACAAAGTTCGGCTGCGTTGAATGTCCGTTTAATCGAATTCATCAATCTTTGTGTTGTTTGGTGCATACTGTAGTCGCCTTTAAAAGGCAATTCTATATAAACCTTCTTTTCTTACAGTGACCACCTGTTCGGATGGCGGTTTCGGCCTACTGTGCCTTTCTATGAAACCTTTTTGGATAACCATTCGACTATGTATTCCACCCACCCTAACTGTTCGATATAAAAAACCGTTTCATGTTATTGTAAATTTGGTACTGATGAGTCAATACGAAATGCTTGCATCTACCAGTTTTCGTGTTCTAACGGTTTTGTTCAAACTTCTGAAGGGAACGAACTGTTTTAAATTACGAATATACCTATCGAAACCTGCTTTGGAATTGTGATCAAAGTTTCGTATCGTTCAGCCTTGTATAAGGTTCACTGGCATCTATCTTGCTTATATGAGCTTTATTTCGCTTGTGTGTAACATGAAATGATAACGTTGCTCGTTTCTTAATTATTCCATTTCAGTTTGTCGTTTCTCAAAGTTTCCAGGAAGTTCTGATGCAATCATTGACTCACTGATTAGGAATTTGACGTTTTGCTGTCTTCTCATCTTGATATATGTAGCAGCCATGGAGAAAACTTCAATAAAGGTATGGATGTACACAAAGTTTGAAGTATTCTTCCCGCGGAACTTGTTGTCCCGTGCCTAACAAATCTGCCGAGTTCTGTAGTTATCAGGGGTTAATAGCAATCTGTACTACACAAAATATCCTTAGAATTAGGGAAAAAGGATATTGTCAGGTTGCCTGTACCAATCTTTTTCAAGCCAAACACAATATAGAGATTTCCGTAAAACATGATATAGGAGTGAAAGCAAAATGGAAAACTGTTAAATTAAGACACTAATGGTTTATGTTAAAACACTTTCTTGATAAAGCAAGTGTAAGTGCTTTTTTCGGGTTAAGAAGGAACTGCTCAAAGAAATGCACGACTATTTATTTTCCATCAAACAGAACTAGTTTACCAAGAGTAGAAAAAAAACCACCGAATAGGCGGTAACCAGGAACACAGCAATAAAAGCTATCCAAACTGGTGCATATGAACAAAAGCAACGAGAATATTCATTGAATACAAAATTTATCAAACTCACCAACAACAAACGATACACAAGATACTAATGAGTAGTAGGGGATTTTGGTTTTCATATAGATTGAACATCACCCACAATTGATCGCAGCTGTCGCATTCTCCATAGACTTTCCAGTCGGCCCCTTTCGAAAAGAAGCACTAGACTCGAGTTTCGCTCTCATCAGAGAACTCGTCAGTAGTGCATATTCTTGCCACGGCCGGAACTAGAACTCGGCCACGCTTTGATCAGGCAACCATGTTGACCAATGCGCTCCTCAGTTGACCTCACACTGGGCACGACCGAATTATCATATGTGAACGCTCAACCACTTTCGCTTGTGAGTAATGATCAGGTTGCCCGATCGTCTCGAGAGGAGACACAGTTACTGTCTGTTAACTCCAATCGATGACCCCTCGACTAGGACTTCTCTCCAAGTTGAAATCACAGAAATCATTGACTTGTTGAGCGGTATTTTGATTACTGATGAGTAGTAAGGGATTTCGGCCTTTATATGATTGAGTGTCACCACAGTTGATCGCAGCTGTCGCATTCCCATAGACTTTCCAGTCGGCCCCTTTCAAAAAGAATACTAGACTCGAGTTTCGCTCTCATTAGAGCTCGTCAGTAGTGCATATCCTTGCCATGGCCGCTCAACAAGTTGGTAATATTTGTGATTTTAACTTGCGGAGAGGACTTAGTATAGGGATCATCGATTGGTGTTAACAGGACTGTTGCTTTGAAGACCAATAAACCTCCAACAAAGCTCAGAAAAATTGTCTTGTCGATATATCCATTGATATCAGAAATGCCGCAAATGAAAACCTTATCCGTTTCATTTAAAATAGGCAATGAAAGCCAAATACAAACCGTGTAAATTACCACAAAAACATCAAACATCTAATCACCGGATCTCTCGTGAATGAATACAGTTATTATAGGTGGGACTCACTTTGGGGAAAACAATTAAAGTCAATGAACTTCTGGAGAAAATCAAAGACAACTGTGGCAACTGTAGTGCTGGCAACGAACAACAACAGCTCATTAAATATCCACGTTGACAATGATCAAGAAAGTATTGAATAAGCTCAGCAAGCCGAAAAAAGAAATAAATCACAGTTTTCTTGAATGCGAACAGATTACATGAAAATTCACAACATTTTTTCAATAACGCATCTACTCGCTGTTTGAACAATGCCCAACTCAATGCGAACAATTGATTAATACTCAATTACGAACCTGGAAGCAACAGATGGGATAGACAAACGAGAACATCAAAGTAGATGACGCAAAACCAACGTCGCCCGAATCAACGCAAGGCTGATTTGCAACTGTAGCCGTATCGTCAGCCGAAACAACAAAGTGCAATCTGATAAGCGAGCTGAACAAATGACCGAGAAACCTCATCATTTGTTCGCAACTTTCTAGTAGTAACGCTGAACAATTCCTGGACACATTGATGGAGTTCAGAATGAAGAAAGATGTAGTGTTGGGTGTGATAGCGGTTTTCCGTAAAACACGATTACGCCTATTCGACAACAATACATAGTCGATTGATGGGTTAGGAAAGGTCACTAAGTCCAGGGCAGGGTCAAGCTCATGAACAATTGCTTCTGAACACAGAGAGCTGGCTTGAGTCGGTTGATTGCGACTGCTTCGGCAAACCGTAAGAATCTTGGGTTAGAATGACGTAACAGGACTCTGAATGCACAAGATGGATCGATAACGTGACCAGTGATCAGGACGTGTCTGGCGATTGAGGAAACTGGCTGTTTACGTGTTTCAGCAACATTGCCGTTCTCCGATAACACGGACTTCTGAACCCATTTAGGTAAATGTTCCTTCATTCTGGAGCTCAAGCATCTCTCAGTTTTGCCTATGTAACTTTCTCCGCAGTTACATACAAATTGGTAAATACAATGTGAATTGGCACCGACAGGCTGATCTCCCTTGATTGAAGGCAAAGGCAGCTTCTGGGTTCGAGCTAGTACACAAAGTTCGGCTGCGTTGAATGTCCGTTTAATCGAATTCATCAATCTTTGTGTTGTTTGGTGCATACTGTAGTCGCCTTTAAAAGGCAATTCTATATAAACCTTTTTTCTTACAGTGACCACCTGTTCGGATGGCGGTTTCGGCCTACTGTGCCTTTCTATGAACCTTTTTGGATAACCATTCGACTATGTATTCCACCCACCCTAACTGTTCGATATAAAAACCGTTTCATGTTATTGTAAATTTGGTACTGATGAGTCAATACGAAATGCTTGCATCTACCAGTTTTCGTGTTCTAACGGTTTTGTTCAAACTTCTGAAGGGAACGAACTGTTTTAAATTACGAATATACCTATCGAAACCTGCTTTGGAATTGTGATCAAAGTTTCGTATCGTTCAGCCTTGTATAAGGTTCACTGGCATCTATCTTGCTTATATGAGCTTTATTTCGCTTGTGTGTAACATGAAATGATAACGTTGCTCGTTTCTTAATTATTCCATTTCAGTTTGTCGTTTCTCAAAGTTTCCAGGAAGTTCTGATGCAATCATTGACTCACTGATTAGGAATTTGACGTTTTGCTGTCTTCTCATCTTGATGTATGTAGCAGCCATGGAGAAAACTTCAATAAAGGTATGGATGTACACAAAGTTTGAAGTATTCTTCCCGCGGAACTTGTTGTCCCGTGCCTAACAAATCTGCCGAGTTCTGTAGTTATCAGGGGTTAATAGCAATCTGTACTACACAAAATATCCTTAGAATTAGGGAAAAAGGATATTGTCAGGCTGCCTGTACCAATCTTTTTCAAGCCAAACACAATATAGAGATTTCCGTAAAACATGATATAGGAGTGAAAGCAAAATGGAAAACTGTTAAATTAAGACACTAATGGTTTATGTTAAAACACTTTCTTGATAAAGCAAGTGTAAGTGCTTTTTTCGGGTTAAGAAGGAACTGCTCAAAGAGAAAGTGCACGACTATTTATTTTCCATCAAACAGAACTAGTTTACCAAGAGTAGAAAAAAAACCACCGAATAGGCGGTAACCAGGAACACAGCAATAAAAGCTATCCAAACTGGTGCATATGAACAAAAGCAACGAGAATATTCATTGAATACAAAATTTATCAAACTCACCAACAACAAACGATACACAAGATAATAATGAGTAGTAGGGATGTTGGTTTTCATATAGATTGAACATCACCCACAACTTGATCGCAGCTGTCGCATTCTCATAGACTTTCCAGTCGGCCCCTTTCGAAACAAGCACTAGACTCGAGTTTCGCTCTCAGAGAACTCGTCAGTAGTGCATATTCTTGCCACGGCCGGAACTAGAACTCGGCCACGCTTTGATCAGGCAACCGTGTTGACCAATGCGCTCCTCAGTTGACCTCACACTGGGCACGACCGAATTATTTTTTACATGAGCACGTCTGACACCGTCCGACTGACGACACAACTCGCTGTTGAACATGAACTGAGCGCTGATGGCACAACGCAAAAGTAAGTATTTAGTTCTGATTCACTTAATCCTAATGTGATGGCCAATTGTCATATCCTTTGCCACAAGAGTTGATTGAGTGCACCAAAAAACCACTTGTGATTTGTGAAGTTGCCTCGATTCAACCTAGACGTCAGTGTTTAACATTGATGGTCTTGAGGGAATCCCAAACATCAGTAGCGTCAATAAGATTGACGGCATATTAATTCTACCGAGTAGACACCACCATTTTTGATAACTACTTGGTAGGTAACCTAGATAGCAAGTTGCACGCAAAAACTATCCATCTGAGTCAAACATTGCTGTTTTGAGTACTGCAGAAAACCGATGAACGCGGGCTGATGGGTCAAGTTGGGGTAACTTTGTCAAACTGAATTATTTTATCACATGGAAGCGGAATCATCGGTTTTACGGAACTTATATTCTTGTTTATGATTAACTCCCGTTCGACTTCTACAGTCTCTGTTTCATTAAGGATGCTAACATTGGCAAATATCGATTGCATCTTGTCGGTATAATCAGTTGTGTTATGAATCACTATCCTGGAGCCTTTGTGAAAATGAATGAGTAGAATTACAGTGGGTACGCACAACTGTAGCTGTATATCATTGATCGGATTCTTATGAAATGCAACAGATTATTGATCTGCGTAATGAATATTGATCGAGTTAGGTATAAACTGCTCAAGTTTGACATCAGATGGGGGAATCAGTTTGAGCACTCGACAGAATAATTTCTATCCAAACCTGAATTCTGTGGCTGGTCTTCTTGACGGAGTTTTGAACGAAACTTGGGTACCACCGATAGTAATCGAAGAGTACGTTTGACCAATTACGAACAAAACCGTTAGAACACGAAAACTGGTAGATGCAAGCATTTCGTATTGACTCATCAGTACCAAATTTACAATAACATGAAACGGTTTTTTATATCGAACAGTTAGGGGTGGGTGGTCCAGAATGAAGGAACATTTACCTAAATGGGTTCAGAAGTCCGTGTTATCGGAGAACGGCAATGTTGCTGAAACACGTAAACAGCCAGTTTCCTCAATCGCCAGACACGTCCTGATTACTGGTCACGGTGTCGATCCATCTTGTACATTCAGAGTTCCGTTACGTCATTCTAACCCAAGATTCTTACGGTTTGCCATCGTAATCAACCGACTCAAGCCAGCTCTCTGTGTTCAGAAACAACTGTTCGTGAATTTGACCCTTCCCTGGACTCGATGTTTTTTCCTAACACGTTTATTGATTATCCA
>LOND01010067.1:0-15450 GCA_014220965.1 Paragonimus kellicotti
GTAGAATGTCCTGTGACTGAACGTTCAGATGTGATAATTCGATCACGCCTAACTAGAGACCGATGGCGCAGTGATCAACGTTGTTGCTTCAGGAAGACGTGGCTGGAATTCTAATCTCGACTGTGTCGGAGATATGCACTACTGACTGGATCTAACAAGTGCGGAACTCGAGTCCGGTGTTCCTTAGAATGTGATTTTCGTTCAAAGTGATGATTGATTATACCCACATCTGCCATCTTAAAGTCATGGATAGCTGGATTTAGGATCAACTACTTGAGCACGCGGTCCGGTGTTTAACGATCAGTAGGGCTTTCGGTGAGGATGTCTACACGTTAAAAGTTTGAATATCACCCGGGGAAAATAGCTGATAGTGGTTGATGTGGCTAATGCTTTCTGTCCACACTAATACAACCTATTCAACAACGTCTACTAGTCAACCCCAGGTAGGGGCTTTCGTGAATAATGCACAATTAGTTAGTTAATCCCGAAGCTAGTAGATTATTCTGAGAACCACCATACTAGTATAAAGGTTAACAGTGTATAATACATGATAGCTACTGCGCAAAAGATGGCATACAATGATCTGGCATGATAGAGCCTCTGTTCATTCTAATCGTCATTGAGATTATACAGTTTAGCATCCTCGCTGCTGCAATGCGTTAAGGCTGTTTAAGTTCAGCACGTAATGGACAGCATAATGAATGCATGAAGATACGCAGGGAACTCTAAGTCTTTCACAGCACGTCCTTTATTAACCGTTCAACCCGTTGTGAAACCCGTTTTGACAAGCGAAGCAACATCTTCGTGGTTAGCTGGTATAAGCAGAAACAAAAGACAAGCAGTCTGACCTGCGGACTAGACGCATTCATTGGTCAGTCTCAACATACGCTACCAGAATGCGTTGTCTCAGCGTTGTTAGTTGATGAATTCAAGCGCGAGGTAACCATACACAATAAGCTTTGCCATCGGAACAAGGCCGCAGCTGCGCTTGATCCTTCATCGGTCAGCTGTCACATGCTGTTGTCTGAAACGCGCCCGCCATATGCCATATATAGGCTGTAGTCTGTGAAAATTTTAACGTGACCTCTAGCTTTTTTATCGTTCTGACTGTTGTGGATTTGGAAAACTCGGAAGAACATTAAGGATGCTACCACAATCTTAACTAGGCTATCCCTTTACAGCTGTTAACACTAAATCAACGGTACATAAATATTTCACCCTCTTCAAGCGACAACATCCCATTGAAACAGTTGTTTCTTTGCATGTCTTTTAACCGTGGTGATGTTAAACATGAAAACTTATTAGCAGAACTGGACAAAATCAGAAATAGCATTAGTGATCTGTTGCGCAATAACCCAACCCAAATGAAGATCAAGTTCACGCCAGGATGGCCAGAAAATTACACTAGAAAACCTACTTGTCACTTCGAAGTGATTTGTATTTCTTAAAGACTGTTATTCGCTTAGGATTTCTGTGGTAATTATGTGGCACTCCACCTCAAAATACTGTTTAGTTTTCCTGGGACAGTACATCTTACATTAAGTTTGACCGATCAAACCACGCAACTTTCACACAGATAAACTTTTGTTTGTGATTGGGTTTATTCCAATAGGTTAGCTCTCAAAGGAGGAGGAGTTGAATCTTGAGCACGCCGAGTTGTGTTACTTGCAGAGTAATGCTTTGAATGCAAAAAACAAATCATTTCCTTACTCTTGCTTATATTAACTAAAGCCCGTTAGGTTGGTTTTGTCCGTCGGTCAAGTCACCACAAGGCAATGTGAGCAAGATAGCAAACGATTCTTACATGTCTCGTTCTTGTTACATATAAAAGGCACTGATGCATACATTGCATTATCTGTCTTCAAAATTCACCCCGAGTACATAATGTTTCCGCGTTAACGATTTTCTGGAAACTATTTTTGGAAATGGAAGTAAGCCCATTGCTTCAGGTAGTCCAGTTGTGAAAGGTCCAAAAAAAGCTGTTCACAACGACGCACCCTAAGAGACAGCGATCATCAGATGATTAGCGACCTACTGAAACTTGTGAGGAATGCACCAACACTGAGCTGCCTCATCTCAGGTCACTAAACGCAGTCTCATATTCTCTACCAGTAATGTGTCCATAAATTTCCCAGCAGCTGAGGAAACATCTGCAAAGTTAAAAAGGCAGGAAATCGATGTGAAGGAGAATATCCAGAAGTGACTACGATATTCATTAGCTTCCGCGTTATTGAGCGACACTCAGTGAGTATGAAACGTCGCATCGTTCACCGTGATGTGCTCGTTGGCCACAGGTCACAACGTTAGTATTTATGGCTCTGATGTGGACCCAAAATGAAAGAATTCTGGTTTTACACTTTTTGCTTATCAAATCCGGTTGTGAATGTTACTCAAGATCACGAATGATCCATAATTCCGGGATTTCAGTGGAGATCCTTCGTTTTGGTTTCAAGCTAGTCGTACAGTTTGCCATTCGCGAGTGTGTGCAATGAATGCATACCGTACACCGAGTATTCTATTTAAATAGTTCAGAGCAAATTAACTATTCAAGTTTTTTTTTGATTGCTCAGTAAACTGACTTCAATAAATTATTGGAAAATGTTGATTTCAGAAATTTACATCACAACAATTGAAACGGGTTGAAAGAACAGATTTTACTTTCAACAGGGGAAATTCATTTTTGCGTAAGCCTTTTCAGATAGTGGTCAACAAAACTGCAGTACCTCGAAGTTTGTGTGAATTGGGCGGTTTGTCCATCCTGTGGTAGTACTGTCATGATCGCACGAAGTACAGTGATATTTTCGTCTGCCTGCACTAATAACTCGGCTTGGTGTGAGTAATCCGATTTCCACTCGAGTTCGCATTTGCAACAATTGCAACGAACAGAATTCACTTTGTGTTGAACTTTTGGCCCGACAATGTAATAGGGGAGTGTTTCAGCTTCATTCATGCAGTCCAAGTTGATTGGTTTAAGGCCTGAAACGACACTGATGTTTCGCTCCAACCTCAGCAGAGTTAATCCGTCACATGCAGGGTCACCCGTGTATGGAATTCTGTCCTTCACGCGTATGACTGCAAGTTAAGTGAGCAACAGTCTGCATGAATATTATTGATTGACCTTCTACGTGTTACTTTAAACAAATTATCAGCAAATCTGCTCGAAATTGCAAAATGAACATCCAGGAGAGTAGCATTTAGATTAAAAAAACGTATGCTTCAGGTAGATTGTGAAAAGAAACTGATTTCACTGTTCGAAATTTGTCTCGCATTTCTCATGAAATCAATGTTAGGTGTTTACAGTATTACTTATGGTGGAAGAGCAATAGACAAAAGTTTATTGAACGATTGGCTGGTAGTTCCGATAAATGAAATGACGATCAAGAGACAGATCACACTTACCAGACCCGTCTGGAACTGAAGCATACAGGTCGATTCGTAGGCATGCACACATACTTCGAACAAGCAAATATTCACTGGACAGCACAGCACCAATGCAATTTCCCAAGTTTACTGCATGTCCGTTGAGGTCAACTCCATAAGAGATATAGGGTTGTAACAGACTAAAAACGATGATCACCACCGAAGACCACATGTTCCATCTGAGCTTCTAGCAGGACGACCTCCGTATGTATACAGGTGGTGTACACCGACGGACAAACGTCGGCATACATACTGAGATGTGATTGGACAATCCTGCTGTCAAATTCGATTGGTGTCGCATTCCCTGAGGACAAGCATTCGATGACCAGGCTGTCAGTATTACATGATTGAAAACAAACACTTACAAGAATTGTCTCACAAGTAAACAATTCTTTGTCTTCATCCCTATTATCAGACCAACTAGCAAGCTTAAATCTGGTGAATATCACTCAAGATCCAGATGTATGTTTAGTTCAGGTTATTTTGCATGGACTCTGTTGTATTGTTTCCGTATTGGCAACAATCTTTACGACTGACTGAATTATACGAGGTAAATTCCCGCCTTAATTTGTGTATACTTATCTATAATAGTAAATTTTCTTTTCCCACACCTTACAACAACTTTGTGCCCTAAATTACAACAATCAAAATATTTCTTCCAGAATGTTCGATCTACATTATTCTTCAAGGTCAGCTGACATTGCGTTGCGTAAGCTTTTAAGATTTCAGTTGTTACAACTTTTATTTTCATGCGTCGTAATCATGATTGTTGCATGGTGGTAACAATCGAGATTTGTTACAATAGAAAATCTGCCAGTAGGCACAAACGTGAACAACAAAAACTAACCGTTTATAATGCGATAAAAACAGTAATCAAAAAACCGGAACAATAAATTCTAAGATAAAACGAACAATACACAAGTGTGATTTCTGAAAATTGAGGATCCAGACCTTACTACGTAATTCATTATCAGCAGCAGTCTAACTGATGAACTAAAAGGTGATTCGACAAAAAAAGACATGAGTTTAGTTCTACAACAGAGCTACCATGAGAACCAGGCACTTTCCTGGAACTATGCAGCATTCGTAGAACAGGCTGACGATTAAAGAAAAACAGCACCTTGTTCATGGCTGAATTAACGTGGTCGCGAGAAACGAAAGTGAGTATATGGTGAGTAGTTTGTAGTCAGTACAATTCATTTAATTAAGGAAAGGAGAAGTCAGCAACGTGACCATGCGGTACTTCCAGAGGATTCGTAACAGCGTAGGTGCGGAGCATGAAAACCGTATTGCTACATAAGATGATACAAAATAACGTTAAAAACAAAGAGAACCATATCAAGGTTAACAAGGCAGTTTATTGTCAATGTCCAGCAATGGCATCTCGATGTCATCGATGTTCAGAAAACAGTATTTCGTACAGGAGCGATTGTTTACGTGGATGAAGCATTCCAAAATTAGCCGGATAGTTAGTCAAACACGAGAACCTTTGGCATATTTTGCATCCAAAAATAGCGCATAGCTGACCGTATGGGCTGGCATTCTTGAAACCCGCATCATATATGGGGTTATTTGAGAACCGTCAGAAAGTCACCACCTTTCGGTACGTGTTGTTACCATACGCTATATGGCCATCTGAGTTCACCTATATAATCAGGACCAATTTGTGAGTGTTTTCACTTACAGCTATACAGCACAGTCTCAAATTGCGGATGAACAGAGATAACCGGCGGAATGGTCTTCTATATCGCTGAATCTACATCCCGTGAATTCTATCTCCGGAGAAACCGGATGTGGATTTCCATCTACTTGGAATCAGTGAATAACAGATGTCTGGCCATTTTCAAAGAAATTCGTCGGGCATGTAAAGTTACTTTAAGGTTGAAGATCTTCAGTATCAAGGCAGGTTGGCCATTAAAACATCACAGCACTTAACGAACTTGATAAGACATTGTTAGTACACATAGATTAAACATCATCCACATTTGAGCGCAACTATCGCATTCCCATAGACATTCCAGTCAGCAGTTCTCCATCCTGCATCGCTCGCTTAAAATATAGGGATAGACCGCCACTCAATGTGATGCATGCCTACAACCGTCCGGTGAACCCACGGTTCAGTCATGGCTGCAAATACTCAACCTTGAGACACCATGTACACGTAACTCGGAGGATTATTTTCGTCTACGTGCCTCAATGTCCAGCTGAGGTAATAACGGGCTTGATCCAACATGAAATGCAGGGCATAACATCGCAGATACAGCATCGAGATCGATATAGCATTTTGGAATGAACTGTACAAGTCATGAATACCGTTTGCTTGTCGCTTTCTAATGAGATGATATTTTGCATGCATACATGCAGTGTCTGTATGAAGCGCCCTTTACATTAATAGATTCATGTCAATAATTAAACGATTGTGATAGTTTCCAGGCGGTTAGACAATGTCGTGTTGAAAGATCCCATGTTTGTTTAACAAGTGTTCAACACGATCAAGTTTTAAAGTCGCACTTCGTCTATAACTCTCCAAAAAGCCTGTCGAATCGTAGTCCGCAAATATTGTTGAGTACCTTGCTGGAGTTAATCATCGTATGGCACATACGATGATTAACTCCAGCAAGGTGAATTATTAGCACACTACCTCGTCAGTTCCATCATGAGGATGTTTTGTGCAGGGAGATAGCACAATTTATATACTGGTTCTCGTCTGACTGCAAAACTGGAAGTATAAACTGCCGGTCTACACTCATCCATAGTGACTCACTAGTTTTTTCCAGACTGTTTAGCAAACTGCTTGTAGCGCTACACTGCACTATTTTAACTCGTTCTGATTACATCTTCAAGCGTGGATTAGTAGTGTGACAGGCAAGCCAGACGTTCTGGCTTCGTTACCAGTTACACTCGTAAACCAACTTTGAGCAACGTGGAGACACCGGGGGACAACGTTCTTCTGAAGTAAGGGTTCCAACGATAGTCCTGTAAAAGGACAACAGAAACAAGCGTGAGCCAAAGGCCCAGTAAGACATGCACACGACTTACACAATCGAAACCAAAAATGATGCTATCATTACGGCAGCACGCTGCGTTACGGGAGCAGAAGTCCATCGCTCACGCAATTACGTATGACGTGGCCGCCAGACCAACACCGATCAGTAATCCAGTTTTCTGTGCCAGGTTTTGCCGAATCGACCAACGATCCTTTGTTGTTGAGGTTATCACTATCCGGTTACGCAATCCAAATTTGTATGGACGAAAATGTTGCTTCAATAGAGCCATATACAACTGATTGACTCACCGGATCGAAAAGAGTCATTTAACGTCCAACTGGTTCTAGGAAACTTGAAGGGGATAAGTGGCAACAAAAACTTTAAACAGTGCCAAACAGGGTATACGGTAGTTTTCAATTTCTTAATTTTGTTGCTATTTTTGTTGTTCACCTTGATAAGATTTGATCTTTAACACAAGTTTGGTGAACTCCATGCTCGATTTGTAGTCACCACATATTGGCAAAAATTAGACGAGGTGAAAATCAATTAAACCCCCACGTAACCAGCATATTTGACGACATTCTTGTCCGGATATGTCCGTCACAATGACCACAGACAAGAGTATTCGGTGGACATGTGTGACCTTAAATGACTTTCTCCGGACCGAAGTTAATTCCGCCCCACACACCGCATCCGGTGTAAAACTGAAAGTCGGAGACCAGGAAGCATGTGTACAATGTGTTTTCACCCATTGTTCTGTGCTTAGACGGATCATAGTGCAACCACGCTTGTTAGCGGATATCCCGCATAAACCGCAATTATACGGGATATTATGAACCAATCCATTCTTGGAAAGTATTTCAGTCATTCCTTCTTAACTGTTTCGGACTAATTAATCCTTTAACTATATAAGAAAGATCAAGTAGGAAAAGCCTACGGTTGTTCATACACTCAACTCTGAATGCTCAAGAGAAGCGATACGTAGCAAACATCCACATGTATTAAATGGAGTAAACGCCGGTAATTGCAAGAAAACGGCAATTAGTTAATTGAACCTAAAAGTAAAGTCAAGAAGAAACGGCATGTCCAAACTCCGTAGGAACTTACAAACTGATCCACGAGGCCATAACTAGAGCGCAGAAATTTCCCACTTGAATTCATTCACTCACCCATTCCACCATCGCATGTCGAATCTAGCAGCGTAAACTGTTTGAGAAATCCTGCCTAGTCGGTCAACTTCTTGGAATATTTGATGAATTCCGTCTGACACAGTGGGTTGTGAGAATAGCTGAGTCTAGCTGTGAACTTTCTGAGCTTATTGTGCATCTTTGTAGCCAAGCGTTTGGGGACGCACTTCTGTTGCCAGTTCCAATTCTGTCGGAGTCCAGTTCTTTCACAATTGTTTCTCTACTAAATCAAAAATTGTTTCGCCATTTTAAGACACGTGAATACTACGCTTGAACCATTTCTTTTCATTTCAGTCCTGCTGTGAGTACCGACCTTTCTAGATGTCAGTCGACGTATTCAAATCGGTTGAATTACAAAGCTACATCTCCCCATACCTTTGCTACCGTTGCACTTTACACTGCGTAATTTCTGCTAGACGATCACAAGTTTGCACAAAATAAATAGTGAAACTATATCAGAGGTTCCATTTCCATATGTCTACTGAAGACGTCATTATTTGAGTGGTTAATGTTTCACCTCTGAAGGAGCACAAAACAAGTATGGCTTGGCCATTGCCAGCATTGTTGAATGTATCTGTAAGGTGGCAGAAACTGTTTACAATTGTTCATAGTTCACTTTGGGAGAAAGATAACCGCAGCGTACAAAAAGCGCAATGTTTAGTTGTGACTGACATTTTGACGTAACTTTTACATTACTAGTTGTTAACTTTGTCGAATACAAGATGAAGTCATCTCCGACAATGCTGAGAGTCCACTTGTCTTATAGCAAAAGGTCGTACTGTAAATGAGAACTCCATCAATCGAAGCCCTCAAGTTCAATTATTTAATGTCGTTGATAGCATGTTCCAACTAGTGAGGACAGTGTGATCAAGTTTGCTTATTCTAGGGGGAAAGCGAGGATATTGCGCTGATTCGATGAGGTACTAAATGTAAATTTTCCAGTACACTTGTTTAACCATTATTTCCGTTGACTTGCCTACCACTCTATGTTTGACGATTAACAATGGTCATTGTTTATTTCCACCTACGTCATTATACAGATCAATCTATGAACTAGCCCTGCTTATTGAGGTGTAGATGTGACACTAAGCGATGTGTCAGATTCTTCGAAAATTTTCTTCATCCCCAAACTGACCAAATAACTCAACCGTCCACAGTATGTTACTTATTACACCAGATCGTTTTCAATCGTGAAAATAATCATTATGTGCAGGACTTTTTGACAACCGTCAATCTCCCCTGACAAATAACTACTCTTTACCTCGGATAACTTCTCACAAGTATTAAGAAATCATGGGGTCATCACTCTATGTTAGTGATGATTACACCACAATCTAAATAACATCACTTTTGGGTCAGGCGTTTAAAGCCTTTCATTCCACAATACGTAATCAGTTGGGTTACCAATGCGTTTCCTTGGTTTCATTGAACATTCTGTTCTCCCCAGCCTTGTTGCCAAGGGTTTTTAATACGGAAGTGGGGAACAATTTTCGCATAATGTATCGCCGAACACATTTCGCTGTAGTTCACCAAGTAAATACTGCAGTTTCCGGGTTTGTGTAGAAATGTTCAACGGATATTGTGAACTCAAAAGGCAGAATCAATAAAACCACACACACACATCAATACGCATCAGGTTCCAGATAAGTCTGGTACTGAACAACAAGTCTCTCCGGAGCAGAGAATTGACTTACACTTGTTAATTACTATCGCCTCGGTGAACCTCAAAAGCTTTGGATATTTTGTTGCGTAATGCATCCCAAAGGCTTTCTCCAGGTTCGGATGAAGTCCACGTGCCAACAGGTGTCGAGCGGTGGATGATGCGGTTCTTTATGACTCGTCACGTTCTGCGCTGGTTGAAGGATAGTGAAATCCTTGGGCGTTTTACGGACACAAACTGAGATGTGTTTGTTGATCCGATTGAACAGTTGCGAATCCATTCTGCCTGTATAAGCGGCTCAGCACTCAAATGAGAATCCACAAACATTGTACGATTGAGCGATAGCGCTGCCTTCGTCGATGGTGTTTGATTAGTGCTAACCAGCATGACCAGTTAGGCTGTGTATTACATGAGTTCAGCAATTGCTGCGAAACGAGTTCCTAACGAGATTGTAAAGTGATCACCCTGGCAAGATAATCGAACGTAGCTATTCAGCTTGAGACCTGTTGAAGCTACTTCGGATGATGTTTTTCTTTGCCGAATTTTCAACAGCTGCTGATGGTAGCTATTTTGTTTGGGCGTGGCTGTTACCAATGACATCTCCTACGTCAGTGTTTCCCTTGTACAAGTTCATCTAGCGTGCTGAAACAAAATTCCCACTAAACCTGGCTTGCACTGGATAGACCCGAAACTGTGAAATTTCGGGTGTAGTGACCAGCTATCCTATGTTTTCTAAGGAATCCGGCTGCAACGCGTTCTCCCGCTTGTTTGTTCTGTACACATGACTGTGTACGCCTGTTATAGGAGGTCTGATAAAACGCAGTGCCACTTTCTTCAGTAGTGCAACTAAGTACACACAGCACACGTTTGCCCTTTTCCTAAAGACTCATCTATTATTCCATGTTGATGAGTAGTAGGGGATTTGGTTAATTTCAAGTTGAACATCACCCACAATTGATCGCAGCTGTCGCATTCCCATAGACTTCCAGTCGGCCGACTGGAAAAGTCTATTATTCCATTCTTCGTGGTCGTTTAACCCGGACCTTTCTGAGCGTTGTTTAACGCAGTGAAAGGTTCTATACACGTTTCGCTTGACGCTCTTTTAATGCCACGAGTGGGCGTAGCCCACCTCGCGCTTCTTTTCTTTCTTCTCTTGGTTGCTGCCGTTGGTCCCAGACTAGGCTAGAGCTAACTACTTATCATATTTCCAAACATTGCTGGAAATATACGGTTTGTTTCCAAACCTCACTGCGTTCTCTAGTTCGATGCCTGTTGGGACTACGTTTCGATTGCTCTTCAGGAAAGGCGTTTAAATTGTTAGTGGACGAGGGTCGAGCGCATACTCACTTGTCAACTGCACGGGTACTACCCAGTCCAATTGTGCTTTTATTTGACGGAACGCTGTACGGAGCCATTATCACGAAGCTTCACAATAATATCCAAAAACGCCAGTGTCAGCTTGCTCATGCTTAATGGCAAAGCTAATTTTGGAGGGCGGCTGGGTCAGTTGAGATTAGTATACTTGTTTCCATCTCGTTAACATAGGTAACTAGCGAAATATCGTCGACATAACGCCAGGCAGAAGTAGGCTTGACTGATGACTGCATGTACGTTTAGCCCCAAGCGGACCGAGTGTACGGCCCATGATAAAACCATACATACCTCACTTGTTCTTGGGTTCTTAAAGCATCAGTTGCTACGTTGTGGAATTTCCGGCAAACCATACTAGAAGTTGCTTGCTTTTTACTACTTGACAACGCACGAAAAAACTACATCCAAGTGTTTGTTTGCCAAAATTTACTATTTTGACTTTAGCCTTCTAAATGTTTTTCCGCCGCTTTCACTAGATCCTGTACAGACAGTTGTTCCTATACAACCTGTCAAACTATTCTTTTGTAAGCTTGGTTCTATATTTTCATGGAGACGCCTTCATTTTAGTCCTGCACTGACCGAGGCACTGAATCGGTAATTGATTTCAGATGATACTTATTTTACGCCTACATTGTTAATGCTTTTTAGTGAAAGTATTGTGTTGTTAAGATTGCTGAGTTGGCCATTTCATTTGTGTTGAAAACGTGAACTTTGAAAAGCTCTAACTTCGGCTGGTATTATGCACAAAGAGCCTGGTATCCGCTTGATTCATTGTAGCAACATATCTAATCGGTAGTGACCGTCAAAAACTCAACTTAAACCCCGAAAAAAGAAAAAATTAAGCGATAATATTAGCTTTCATATCATATCTCGTCGTTAAGCCTCCTGCGCCCGGAACATCTCGAAAATCCGTGTCAAATAGAGCTTCAACTTAGCCTCGCACATATCACTAAGCTCCATTAATGAAATATTTCGGTATTGTCGATTGTCAACTTGCAGACTAAGTCTGTCGAGCGGGTTTTCACAATTAATTCATGTCACTTCAAGGAAACGGTTATCTAGGGCGATAATCAGAATGTGACATATCGAAGCAACTATCGACGGAGTCAGTATAATGTGATCCACCATTAAAATAGTCAATTCTGAGAGAAAATGTGCAGCCAGTAGTCTTTGCCTACGTGCTTACATAACTACCAACAAGATATGTTTGTCTGTAATCCCATCAATGGTTGCCGTGACTTTTTATTGTCATTTTTTGAACATTGCATTATTGTTGTTTAACCAAAGGAGTGATGTGCTTTAAATAAGGCTGGATATATTTCTGGCCTGTCTGCTAGGTGATGTGCAAACTTATTTCTAAAATACTAGTTCATATTGTATATAGGATCATAAAGACTTTTGTCTGCCATCCGCTTGCTGCATTTGATCACGTATGTTTGTTTGCGTGTTTGTTGTCCTACACATTGTTGGCGGCATCCGAAACGGATTAGCCTGTCACAGTGACCGAAGCCAAAGGACGCCTGCGCTTCAAACCATCACCCCAAGTGGCTTGCGCTGCACCGCCAACGGTTCCACTCACACACCACGTAGCCGGTGTAAACCCACAGGAATAAATACCGGAAGGTGTGTGAATGAAGGCCCTTTGTGTCCAGCCAGCCAATGCTGGTTAGCCAATTGAATGGCTAGCAGGAAAAGGAAACCCTTATCTCTCGGAGAATAAACAGAGAGAGAGAGACTACAATGACAAAATCTAAACTGAGGAGAAAAGATATGTAAAATGTAATGCAAGAAGCATTTCAGTATACGAATGTATGTTCCTGCATTCCAGAGTGGATGAGAATGAAAAACAACATTCAGAGTGGACTACGAAGAGAAACAGGAAATCATCATCATACGCATACACCAACAAAGTTGAGATACGAATAGGGAGAAGACCGGAGACCACCCATGTCTGTGAAAAGAGATGGTGAGATACTAGCAGGACGACCATGGGTCTTGGTTTTGATGCAGTCAGTAGCAGAGATAAAATGGGTATACTGAAATGACCTGTCTGAGCCTAACGTACTCGTCGTCTATTCGCCGACGGTGCACTATGAGTACGCTTACGTGAACCTGTATAATCCAAGACGGTCAGCGCATATTCACGGCCAGCAATGATCGCTAAACGGGCTAATAAATCACATCACCACGACCTATGACACTGATGCGCGCTTTGCGTACCACGCTACGTTCTTGGCCCGAACGCAATAACTGACTCAGTCTTGAACTTAGCTGACGCCCATCGAAGCGATTATTCCACCAGAGCCGTCCGGGAGTAGCATCAGCCTTGTCACTGCAGATGTTCGCAACTCGCGGTCTATGGACCCAGATCCGTGTGGAGGCAAGTCGCGTACTCAATAGATGCAAAAATTCCGCGCGCTATTCGACAGCCCGCCCATTGATGCGAATTTCGGGTGAATGTATACAGACAGTACCTCCCTCCCTAGAAGGCCGAAAGAAGGAAATGTCTTACCTGTGTTGATATCCAATCCAAACTTGGATGCCGCGGTCGCGAAAGCCGTGGTCAGTCGCTGTAGTTCGTCCTCGCTGTGTGCGAATAGCGCGCTGTCATCTGCGAAATAGAAGCATGCGCATCGTTGAGGTATGTAACCGGGTTGGGGCAACAAAACCTTGAATATTCTGTAGGCTCACATCCGTCTAGTACTCAGTTTCACTGCCGTGCTCCGCCGAGTCCTGAGGAACAAATTTTAACATGACAGTCTAATGTAAGCTAATTGGGAAATGAGGGTAGCACACAACCCTGCTTCACGCCAGTGACAATGTCAAAATCATCACAAGTCGATCCACACGACTGTACTTTCGCCCTCATACCCACATGCAACAATTCTAATCAAATTGACGAACTTACCTGGACATCCAAACTTACCAAGCACCGTCCACAACGCCTCGCGGCTCACGGAATCAAAGGCCTTGGTGAAGTCCACGAAGAGAGCATACAGAGGCTGGTTCTGTTCCCGGCATTGTTCCGAAATCTGTTGACCAGCGGACACAAGGTCGATTTTACTCATACAAACATACATAAACATTTACGACTTGCTCACGCGCTCGACGGCTGGATTTCATATCCCTCGCGTATCAGTATCGTGTGGTGTTGCACGAGATCTATTGTGATGTATGCATAGTGTACGTTGGGTCTCTCACCTGTTCGTACTCTTATTTCGCGTCTGGTATCCATTGCGTGTAACTGGAAATCGCACTGAAACCACTTAACCATTTTTGACGCACACGCTGTGTTATTGTTGCTGCGTAGAAGCTAATTCCGGACTTGATCTGTCCATCCAAACTATTACATCCAGTGTCGCTATCAGTAAATTTCACACGGTGAATTTTTTCACTTTGCGAAAGCTGCATTTTCGCCTATGTACACGGCTATCAAAGGGCACTTGGAGTGCTTCGAAATTTATTGCATTACACGTATAGATAAGAAAGTAGGGAAGAAAATAGCGCACATTCTTATGATCATTAGCGACGATGGTTACGCTTTGATTGAAATTCGGTGGTCCCTGATTCCCCTATTCCAATCCCGTATGCGTCTTCGAAGAATCTTGTACTTATTCAGTTTGTCCATTTCAATGAGGAAGAGAGATAAATACATTTGCACACTCATACTTCGACTTCAGACTCAGGCTACGTGATGGAATTGTTGTGACGGACAACAGGTTCTGCTGAAGAATCGATGAAATCAAAACATTTTTCTTCACGCAAGTTGTTACTATTGAACAAACCAACCGTCCATTCGTCTACAGCCCTTCATGAAAAATGTCAACATGATAAAGCCGTGGTGAGCAGACAGCCGTTTGCGTCCTATAATGACAACAAAGCACGTCAACAATTACGAGTGTTTAGATAGAGAAACTATCAAAGTAATAATCATTTGAACCATGTTAGCAAGTCCAACTTCTGTCTAACATTTTCTATTTACGTACTCATTTCGCGAATCCAAACGCTGTTTCGTTGTAAGATATCGCACATTGAAGCTGTCTGTCTCGTTTAAAGACATGTTTGATCCATAATACTTTAGAAGAGCAAAGTTTGTCATCAGAATACAAATTACTTGCTCTTACTCGGAATTCCATTGACTATACACAGCATACAACACAAGTATTAATCTTCAACAATGGTATTAAGTGACTTTTCATTATTGATTGCCATTGGGAAGTTCACTGATATTTCGGTTACAGGTATTAGTAGACATGTATCCTCTGTTCCTGGTATTTGTAAAGTTCCACCCACAAATTTACAGCTCACTACTTATTCCCGACTAAGGTTTGTCATTGATCCTGGTTTTTCTATTGTTAGTCTTGGATGCGTAAAGCTTTTGAAAACTTTCTTTGTATTGTTTGAATTTGAACGAATGTACTTGTTTGGCACGATCCAGACAATCCCCAAGTACTTCATCACAACGGCTTGTTCTTGTTCCACTCAAATTCAGAATTACTTACAGATGGGGAAGCATTTCGCGAATGTAATGCAAGGGGATGGAGACAAGCACAACACATCCTGTGCGTTTTGGAGAGGACGATGGTCTGAGTATCTTCCCAGTTACAGATTACCCCTAAGTGGTTGAAGTCTTTTCTCGGAGCGAGATTGTTCTCTATCACGAAAATACTCCTCAGGAGTGTTTGGCCCCATGGTGTAAGCACTGAAGTACTTTCTGGTGATGACGGATACGTTCGTCAGGTGGCACTGTAAGACAAGGCGTTAGATCATTCTGTTTCTTAGAAGCATCTGCAGAGTAACACCAGGTTGCTACAAGTAAAACACA
>LOND01010072.1:0-15444 GCA_014220965.1 Paragonimus kellicotti
TTTCATCTACTAACCACCTGACACAATATTCCCCTGACCAACACAAAGGCAGGAACCTACAACAAGATGTCTTTTTCTCAGCCATAATATCCTAATAACCAGTAAATCAATGGCCGGCAATATCAAGGTTACTTATTTTTGTTTACTACTGAAAGTTTAAATGTTAATCCGATTAAATGTTTGCTAATTGGTTTGCATTGTAACAAAGGGGATGCAAGTTTAGCTTTTCCCCTCCTTCCAAGCATTCGAGTTAGATAACCTAGTGCATGTACATTGATTACTCTCGTCTTAACTTGTGGACAGTTAGTCTTTTTACCCCAGACAATTTCAATGTAGCTGGTTTCGTTGAACTATCACTAAGTAGTGAACTTGCTCGATCCCTGTGAGGAATAAGGAACAGAAGCTGTGCATACAGTTGACTGAGAACTGTAAGCACTTTTACGGACAACAGTGTGTGAAGCATTTGATTAGACAATGTGAATCGGTATTGCATCAGTCACATTACTTTTCAAAGGTGTCTCAATCGTGGATTGTTCTCCTGAATAACATTGGCTGAATCAATGGAATCAGGGCAACCAAGACACTCAGAATTGGTTGTATTCAAGCCGTTCCGATTGGTGGATCCGAAACTATAGCGCCATATGTTGTGGCCTCAAAAGATGCTTGGTCTAGGAGTTCGTTCATTGCACAAGATCCATTGCATGGTGTGTGATCAACGAACAACGAACGCGAACACTAATTTCCATGGCTGATGTTTGTACGCATCCGCTGGGCGGCAGTGCATCGTCATTCGCTATGCTGACACGTCTCATGTACACGTTTTCAATAGTCGCTTCTGGTCTTTCGTCTTCTTAGCGTTGAGACCTGGTCTATAGTTCCTGCGCATGCGAGTCATGCTATACTATGCACAGACGCAGGTGTACAACAGTACCTGCCTACAGATATATCTGCCCACCTCGTCACCCACTAGCACACCACTTTTCTTTGACGACAACCAAATAATTGGACGGTCACTCTCTTAAACTTGAGTTTCATGTGAGTAGACCATTGTCTGGGTAGAACCTCGCCCAAGTGCAGTGAGGGCGAGCGATCACACTATACCGCTCACACCACTACTATTCAGTAGTGAGGCAAGAGCATGGATTTTGACATTGAAGTAGCCGCGGGAAAAATACAAGAAGAAACATTGGAGTGCAGCATGACATGAAATGGTTCTCGGTACATACAGGAACTGAGCATTGGCGTCTGTGGCAACCGTGACGTTCTGGGACCAGTGTCGTACGCAGATGAGTGGATTTGTTTGTTGTCATGTTGAAACGCATAACCCATGTATTGGTTTTCTGGAATAAATAACCCTTGTTCCACAAGCGTTCTTGGTTTACAAGTCTAACTGAGGTGAGCCTACTCTGAAACACACCATCTAACTCTTTGGAGACAGGTGATTCGTTTGAGTTGTTTTCCGCAGTCTACATGCACGTTTCCCTTGTATCAATATTTTATTCGGATGTGTTTTCAATGTGCGTTTTTTGTACGTTGCACATCTAAAGTATGCTTTCCGTATACCTGATTGCTTATTTTCACATTTACGAGTCATCCAATGAATGTTGTCCTGCGAGATAAGACCTCAGAAGCGTTTGATATTTGTTCCTCCGGCATTAGTCCGTGAATCTAGGACTGATAATGTTGCCACCAAGATGAGGGACAGAGACCTTCAAAACAACAGTTTTGATAATGATATTGAATAGAAGATGTGAAACAATGTTCGTTTTACTACAGTTCTGAACTGTGATCTGCACGAGTCAACCATGGATCGTACTGAAAAGTAGCTGTAAGGCATTGACAACGCATCATACTTATGTGGTAATACAACTTAGCGGCATCGAAATCACACCAACCTAACCGTTTTGGAGTAGTGAACCATAGCCATTGGTGGCAATGCTCGCAAGCAGTTGTGGTTGTATATTTAGATGTAAAGATTCGGTCAAGCCACATGGGACTTGCGGTCAACACTCCGCCCCTCCTAAGGTGAATGAGATGGTACACTATTAGTCAGCTCTAATCAGCGGGCGAAACTGACGATTATTGCTTCAGGTCGAAATGAACAGCCAACAGTCTGCCTGTGTTGCTGGTGTTCAAACTATAACCAATCCGTCTATCGGATGACGCTGTTGGATTTGAGACGGGTATGTGATTGTAAATTACTGATAACTTTGGCCGATCTGATCATCTAGAGCTGGTTTCGTTGTGAAAAGTCTGGGCTTCCACCGGCAGTGATGCTCGACAATAGTGTTAATCCACTCCAGCGTGAACTGTCTGAGAAGGCTTGTTTGAACAGTCAGTCCCCTAGATTATTTGGTGGACTTCAGTAGGTTGGGTGGGTAAATGAGTTCAAACGTTAAATGTCTTTCCACTTGGTATGGCGCTTGCCGAGTTTGATTGGGCTTGTTTACTTTGAATTCTGTGCCGAATAAGGGAACTGTGGTAACTGGTTCAGGAAATATCGTATGAACTACGGTGTGGCTAGAGTTTGTTTCTCAGACAGGTTAGATCAGCGAATGTCGAAGTTGAAGAAGATAACAACCATCATGCAAGTGTGTAGGAGACTAGCTTTATACAAAGTTACGAACACAAACATTCAGCTCACAACACAGTCACCAAATAATTCACTATAGGCATTTTCGACCCAGGTTGATGAGGAGCATCAAGCAGAAGGGATGTGCGCACCAGAATTGTATTGTTCGATTGAATCGGTTCAAACAAGTGATGTTCATTTAGTACAAAGTTAACTGATTTAGGTTTTACATAAAAACAAATCAAACTATGAAACTAGGTATAATACCGTATAGACGTATGCCTAGGAAACATTTCGTTCGCTCTTTCAAATACGTACGTGGAATGAATTACAATCATTTGAACGTGTGGAGGTCTATGGCCTACAGTTTCAAAGTGATCAATCATCTTTCAGTCACATGATCGAAAATAATGATAATAAACATGAATGTAGATGTAAGGTGGGGACAAAGAATAAGGATAAAGAAATAAGAATATAAAAAATTCATTCCGTGTGACGTATTACCAAGGTGACGATAGGCTAATTACCATCTATTTCTGAACGCATAATGGTGGTTTCATACGATGTATAGCGAGCGCTTCGGGAAAAGCTAAAGCGTTTGTTCACTCGCTGATAGAGAACACGACAAATCGCATATCACGGAATACTGTGCTGGTGTATATTTGGTGGCCAGACTCTTGTAAATGCTTTGTAATTGCACTGTCACGGATTCAGTTCATTCGAAAGCATCAGGGAGGTGTTCGGAGACTCGAGTGTGCAGTGCTCTCATTGTGCGGCTAACGTATTACAAACTGCACGTAACGGGTAAATTCATATACAGCATTTGATTTGGCGAGTATGGGCACCGAATCCTTTCTCAGAATTAATAGGATGCGAGTTGTTCTGTGTAGTAAAATGAGCTACGCTGAAGTATATGCGCTACTTAGTACTGCTTTCGTTCTTCGGCTCATGAGGACTGCTACAGCGTTCTGAGGTACTGTTGTGAAGGCTGGCCAGAAGTCAAGTGGCTTGAAATGGTCGTAGATGAAACGACTTGGATATCCATTTTGGGTAAAGTTCTGTTCGGTAAAATCGGTTGTAGACAACGCGGGTTCGTGTGAGCACTACACCAAGGAATCCGTAAAATATGTTAATACGATCATGTTTCGGTCTGCAAGAATCAGTTTCTGGAAGGCGAGGGACTGGGTACTACCACAAGCGAGCGCAACTGTGGCATGATTGTCTTAAATGACGTTATTCTGTATCCCAACAAAGCGTCACAATGGCTAGGGATACCAACGCGGTACTTGGATTATTTATCAGAATGGATAATTTCATGCAGACTGTTTCACTGTTACGCTCAGTTCGTTAGTGTGCCCACATCTTGAGCTAACTATTCATGCTTACCGTCTTCAGTTCGCAAAGGACATTGCTGTTATTGAGAAGGTATGCTGTAAAGATCTAAGGCGGCTTACGACAACACGTTCTCTACCCTGGGCAAATCGGTTGGACAAACTTGGGTTGCTCTCAGTGCGCTACCAGCATATCAGAGGAGAATCGTTTTTAGTGGACAGAATCCTCCCTCAGTCCCAACATCCCCTGAGAAAACTACGTCTGCCTAGCTAAAATATCTATCTTCAAGATAACGCGTTAAGATTAAAACATCAACTGAGCCGTTCTAGCTACAGGGAACACTCTAACTTCCGGGCGTGCTCATTCTGGAACAGCTCACCACAGTCCATTGTAAATATATCATCAGTAGTTGAATTCAAGCATAAACGGTAGAACGAAGACAGTTTCAACCTCTCACTGTTCACGTTAACAAGCTGTTGTTTGCTGTATATTGTAACGCGATCGTTGTGCACATAATAAGCGGTGATTGGATTTTTATTGCTGACCCTATAAAGGTGATACATTGTTTCGATATGTTTTCTTCCTCTAAACACTCAAACACAAATTCAGATGTAAACAAGCATTTTTGGCTTACTCTAATCCGTCAATTTCTTATGAATCCTACAGATCCTGTTAGCGACTAACTGAAATTCTCCCCGAAGTAGAATTGTATTCGCAATAATCAGAAACTTAATGTATCCCTCCGTTTTCTCTCTTGGTCAAATTGCCTATCATTGACCCCTAGGTTTCCATGCTATTTTCAAGAGGAGGATGTCAAACATGTCTGGATGTAGACTGGTGTTGACTGACAAAAAAGCCGGAACTAAATTTGACAATCAGCGATGAACCGCGTGATCGGACCAAACAGTTGATGAACTCGAGCTGTTACTACGTGACGTGATCAGCTTACAGAGTTTTATTTCGAGGCAAAATACTTTATTAACCTGATGTAATGGTGTAAAAGCAAAAATGTAATATTTAGCCAAACATGGTAATTAGTCAGAGAACACAGAATAGATCGTTTGATCATTTGCATAGTATTATATCTCTCGCGCATTATGGAAAAAGTATGTACATGGTTTTCAAAGGCGCGCTGGAATTGATACATATTACTTGCTTCGACTTAGCAACCGTTTTTACAGTCTTACAATAAAATGGGAGATTCAGATATGCAAGAAAAAAAAGAAAATCCAGAGGTGTCAAAGATGGAAACCAAAGAGTCCACTCTGCCGAGGGATACTCAAGGGCAACTGTTAGAGTAAAACATATTTTCATTAATAAACACTGCATCGTCTCGGTCCAAATACAGTATGTATCTTTTACAGCAAGTCACTTTTAAAAAGATCTCTCCTCTACTATGACGAATCATTAACAATCTTCACGAAGTCAATAGAAAACCTATAGTATTGAAAGGTCACTCCCTTAATTCTCACAGCGATTGCAATTTGAGTATGAGAACAGTATATAACAAAGACAAATAAGCCAGTATCCATCACGTTTACTACTGTGTTCTGTGTTTTCTCACGCTACTGCTATATTCATGGAACTGAGTGTTAATGCTCCACACTGAGTCACTTGAAACTAAGTGTAGGCAAAAAGAAGGAGCGTTTACATAATATACTTTTCCCAGTCAACGCTGACTTGACATCATTTTTACGATAATCGATGTTAGTTCCAGCAAACCCAAGAAGGTTTTCTGGTTGTACCATGTATTTACAAAATCGTTCACATTAAGCGGAGTAAATTGTAGAGCAGTAGATTACAGTGTAGTAATAAATATATTAAACTGAAATACCTCAGTTGGATCAGCAAGCACCAATGGACTACGATGGCCGGAATATAGCGGGGCGATGGTGACGAGAAATGCAGTACAGACAGAACAGATATCCTCATTTTGGACGCTACAGTCATGCCTCAGAGTAAACTTTGCTGGTTTGACTCGGTCAGAACACTTGCTAATGTAAGCCCACTTACACTGTTTGGACTATAGTAAAAATGCACGTTTCTATTCTCTGCCTCGATGTGTTAGTATGAACCACTTGGTTGAGACGATAAGGGAACTCTAGTAGAGCAACAAAAGAGAAACCCCTTGGACCAACTTAAGTTAACAATAAGTCGACTAAACATTATTTCAAGATATACAACAGTAGTAACAAGACATCTTAAGGTGGGAAAGGTTTTGTACTGGCGTGCGCTGAAAATTCAGCCAGACGACTCTTTGATTTGTATTTGATTCAACCGAAACCTCTAATCGATAAGAGTTATAGTGAATCATCAGCTGTCCCAATCCTTCCTTATTTGGTCTGGACAGCTGGGGTAACCGAAAATGAATGTGATATTATATATATATATATATATATATATATATATATATTGCTCGGTTACGCAGTGTTCCCCATTGTCGGGAATGTACCAGTGTCACACAAATATATGTCACAAATTTCACTACTGAGTGGTGTTTAGGCTCTAGATAAGTTACAACGTTTCATATGTGTCTACAAATAGTAACGTTAAGCCGAAATAGCCGAATATCTCTGATATTTGTTGTATCCCATAAGCTTAAAAGGCAATCGGTGAAGTAGATCTTGTTTGTAACGAGGAGACTGAACGCAAGCAACTGTCAGGTGTAAGTGTAGATGCAAGGTGAAAGCAAGAGCATGAATCCACTGACGTATCGAACGTCTCGAATAACCGACTGCATGATTTGTCAGTAGGAAATGACATGCACACATATAGACGCGTCACGGCGAGCAGTTCGCTAATGTACGCGAACAAACAAGTCAGCTAGAACGGCCAGCACTCACTGTGGCTCCGAGGTCAAAACACTATTGCGGGAAAAGCAGAAGTCATCTGCTTAGGCTGAAGAAGATAGCCAATGTGGTACATCATCATCATCATCATCATAGACAGCAATACATCAGTGGTTCACACTGATGCTTAACTGCCACACAACCACGAAGGAAAAAAAACCCTATATAGGAAGAGAGAAAAAAGAAAGAAAGGGGACCTAACTACTAAAAATAGCTACGTCTATATTCAAACATACAACATCAAGGCGCTACCTTGCAAACAAACAACCGAGCTGTAAGTGAAAGTAAGGCGTCATCAGCAAGACAGCTTCCTTACGGCTTTCACTGCCCCGCATCATTAAGTGCACTCACTTCACAGACAACTCGGCCAAACAACGACAACATTCACGCCACTGAGCTCGATTAGCCGCCATCTCACCTAACGTCTCAAGCCACCGACTCTGTGAGTCGCGAGGGCCCCAGCCCGAGGAGACGAACCCGATCTCAGATTGGCGAACACCACCCTAACCTTGGAAATACGCGCTTCTATTTCATTCCCTGCACCGCCACCGTCGTTAATGCACCTTCCCGGATACACAAATTGGTCAACAACCTCCATGACTTCATTATCTAACATTAAATCTACGTAACCACAGCAATCTTGCAGAAGCACTTTGCATTTTGAGGCTGCAAAGCGCATTCCGAAGTACTTAGCAGAACGCGAAATAGCGTTTAGCGTTGTTTGTGCCGCTTGAAAGTTGTCAAACAACACCTTGTCGTCAGCATAATCAAGATCAGTCAGTCTTTCACCAGGTAGGAGGTCCACGCCGGCATCATTTGAGTGCCGCAGACAGTCCTCCATTATTTCGTCTATGACGAAATTGAACAAAAATGGCGAAAGGGGACAGCCTTGACGTACGCCGCTCCTGGTGCTGAAACTGTCAGATAGTTCGCCGTAAACCCTAACCTGAGCTGAAGTATGGGAATAAAGCGCCGACAGTATGTTCACATACTTAGTCGGTACACCCTACGTTTAAGCGACTCTAAAAGTGTAGATCGGTCTACCGAATCAAACGCACCTTTATAGTCCAGAAATACGGCGATTGTTGGCCGGCGGTACACATGACGCTGCTCCAGAATTTGACGAAGGCAAAAATGCGGTACAAAAACCGGCTGTCTGAAGGTCAGTAAACCAGAGGTGTTGAGTAACCTGGAGTGGAAAGAAAAAATGGAACAGCTGAAATACAGGCGTTCGGGTGGAAAGGAAGATTCTACAGGCCCGTCGATGCGAGTTCAGAGGAATTTGGATGATCGGTTATACCGGCATTTCTTAAATCACCTAACAAAGGTACACTGGAATTCGGCCTATTGGTCCGATACGATGCCTAGCTAATTAATCGGCACCTTGGATGTAACAGTTTCACAGCGTGTAACAAGTTGATCTTTCCTTGACTGGAAAGGTAGCTGACGCATCGATTACGTTGATTTAGAATCGTTTTACTCGTGTGAAAGATGTATGTAAAGGATATAACCTTGATGACGCGAAAACTGCGACGAAACTGGACTACTTTTTTGAATATTCCAAGGCAAAATGTTATGTTGAATGAGGAGCAAACACTACGATTCCAAACACTCCAACGACATTCCAACGACGCTACCTGTCCACAGTACAGCAAGTAAGAAGTTTACTCCATTGGTAGTCGTAAACTATCGGAATCACAGATTGGTTTATAGATGGTTGTAATTGAATTTTGGGAGCTGATTACAAATTCGACCAGGAAGGATTGGATGAACAGTAAGGCTTTCACTAGCTGGCAGACCATATAGCTGTCGAGCAACTGTACAGTTCATCCCGATAAATGATCTAACCATATTAAACTAGGATTTTTGTTAGTAAACAAATCATTCGGCCTGAAATTCCTGGCTGTGAGACTGAAGTACAAGAAGATCCATCTTCGGTAAGCCTATAGAATGATGGATTCAAGAGGGTTTGGTGGATATGATGACCAATAAGGTAAAGTTAGTCTGTTAAGCTTTTTGTTACCAGTTTCATTTAATGCAGTCTGCTCTAACTTGGGGGTGCCACCGATAACCCGAAACTTCGGTCATACCCTAAGAAGTGCGTTTTTCTGTCTTAGTAGCAAATGAACTGTAAGAGCGATTAAGTTGATCAAAAGTTATTGAAAATGATGTAATCTCATCGCTACTGTCACTTGGACATCCAGTTTATGAATCCGTTTCTCAGTAATGTGGTCTTCACATTCTGCGTGTTGAATAAACTGCAGAATACTTAGAGAATGAAAGCAAAGGGAGAATCTTTGGTCTGGTGTTTCTTTTCTTAGATGGTTAACGAAATGCTGCATGTTTCTTTTCCCTTTTTTGTGAGCTCTTTCTGCCTCCTTCTGCTAACTCCAACACATTTTTGACATCCAACTTCAGAGATATTCTCCTCCCTCGCGATTACAGAGTTGACTAACTGGATTAATGCAAGTTCTTTACTTGTCAATACGTTCACTTGTATTGATATTATATTCTCCCTTCTTACAGGAACAACCTACTGGCAGTGTGCTGACGGTTGCTCTCAACTGTGAGTTTACAGGAAGTTTTCTCTTGGATCTCAAACTGTTAAATATTTAAATGCAGCTTGTGAACAACAAGTCGACGTGGCTTTTTCATGTTTTACCAAAGCAAGAAAACTCACATTCTGCTTCACGTCTGGAAACGTTTTCAATCCAATGTAATACTATCCACAGTTTTACAGATGCACGCGTACCTCTACTTTATATATACTGTTCTTCTGTTGTCATTCTTGAACTTCTGTGCAAAACTTTTAAGATTCTTTTTACGTCTCCAAAACACTAACCTTACTCTACCAACATCGCTCGTTTCTGTCTAATTGACGCTAAATCGTTTCAACATTTTCAAGCATTTAATTCGCTTGCGTCCAAAATGTTGCCCGATTACGTTTATCCCCACCTTTCTCAGCTTCCTACATCTTCAACCCAGTCCCATTTCAAATTTATTTGAGCGCCTGTACGTGCATGTGGTTGATCTGTCATCTCTTCACAGCACGCTTTCTGAATAATCCAGGCAAAATTATGAAGATATTAGTCCTAAAGTTTAATTGATAATCTTACCAAACATTCTGCCTACCGAAGGTGTAGGTTGTGTAAATATTGAATATTCACCACCACAGGTGCACAGTGCAATTTGTTGACTTCAATTGACTTAGTCAGAATTCAATGCACAACCTCCGACAGTATTCACAGTTCAACCGCCCAAACTCCAAAATACCCCATCTGTAATATCTAAACTTAATGTTACACTGAAATTTCCAAGGAGTATATTTCGGAGAACATGGGATCTCTGTGGAATCTGTCTTCATCCGTCATGAACGGGCACGCCCACTGTTAAAAGACCCCGTATCGCATGTGGATATTATGAGACGGAGAGTAGTTATTGAACGTTTATCTATCCGTACATTTACCTCTACCACAATAGTCATCAAAATGTGGCCTCAAGATGCATCTGATTTGGGCTGCCGTGTTTCTGATCTCGATTATACCATATTATACATTGAACATCATCCAGAATTGATTACAGTTGTCGCATTCTAATAGACTTTCCAGTCGGCCCCTTTCGACAAGATGCACTAGACTCGGGTTTCGCCCTCATTAGATGAGGAGTTAAAGAACAATTACTGTGTCTCCTCTTGAGGCGATCAGGCAACCCGATCATTACTCACAAGCGAAAAGTGGTCGAGCGTTCACATATGATAATTCGGTCGTGCCTAATGTGAGGTCAATGGCGCAGTGGTATAACACGATTGTCTTATGAAAGCGTGGTCAAAGTGCTAGTCCTGGCCGTGGCAAAGCTATGCTCTACTAACGAGCTGCTCTACTAAGAGCGGAACTCGAGTCTAGTGCTTCTTTTCGAAAGCCGACTGGAAAGTCTATGGGAATGCGACAGCTGCGATCAATTGTGGGTGATGTTCAACTTGAAATTAACCAAATCCCCGACTACTCATCAGTTAGCTAGTCTGTAATGTTACAGTGTGACTCGTATTGATGTTCAGCTGTGATAAGTTACAACAGCATACGTGTGGGCAATCGGTGCGTAACCGCCTTTTTGATAATGACTGTACTAGCAGCAGCAGCAACAACAGCAATCATAATTTAGTCCTCCAACTCATAACCGCTAGTGCACAGATCCGCATCATTCATGCAGATGGACCTCAGTAAACAAACGTCGACCATTAGTGAGTGCCATAGGACGTCTTCACTGAATGAGACACAACAGACCAATCAGGTAACAAATTCGCAGCCTTAGTCATGCACGAATACCAGGTTAACTAAACTGATATCTATGTCGATAACATATATGGCAGCAGACCCTCATGCCGTTTTCTGTTTACCGGCAGCTACTTTCTTTACGGTGTCTGTGCGACCTATACAACGTCTAGTGTTTTGTCAAAGCACTCCAAGTCTAAGCATGTTGGCTCCATGTGCGCATTTAAAAACCGTTCTGATGTCACGTGAGACAGACCGATACTGACCATGTCTCAGCGGTTATCCGCAAGTTGACAACCAAGAAGTGTAGAAAATACGCGCAGTGTTGAGCTCACAGTATAATGGGGTAAACCCGAAATCTGAATTGCGGAAGTTTTGAAGCATTCCCAAACCACGTTGCAATGAGCGTTGTTTCAATAGTGCATCTGTAAAATATCTTTTACAACCAACCTGACAGTGCTGTTATGCTGTGATGGCACTTTGTAATAGTCGTTACTGGGTAAGGTAAACGGGTTCACGACAAACAGTGCACATCATTAGAGGTCAAAACTGATTCACCTCTGTTATGGTCATGATATTTTTTTCTGTAGGCAGTTTATAATATATTACTTAACATATTCGATTTCGGTGAGTAGTGTTGGTGCAAATGCGTTGCTCAACGTATCTCGATAAGCTGCTGAAGTGTGCTGGGACAATAATTCTCATCTTCATCCATGAAACGTACCACTAGATGTTGGGACAACACTTCACCAGGTTTCATGTTACGAACGTTTAGAATTAGCTGTAGTGCGAGAACTAACTTAACTAGGGTCATTAGGACAACTCCTATATGATAATGGCCATGAAGAACAGTACCGTTTCCTGCACATCATTACAGATAGTTTGGTTGGACAGTCTTCAATTGTATTTTTACTCCGAAAGTTCCAATATTAATACCAGCTGTTTGCAGTGTTCCGTCAGAGTTTATATATATATATATATATATATATATATATATATATATATATATATATAAACAGTCGATAGGTAGAAATGTTCAAACGTTTAGTGGTGCTTTGTGTGTTGTTTCGACAATTCATTTAGTTCCACTTGTTTACAGTAAGTTGAGCTGAGGACACCATACTGGTATACATTTTGTGGTTATTCAAATGGATTACAACAACAGACGTAATTATTCCGGTGGAAAAAAATTGACGGATGGTCACATTTTCACCGTTTTTGCTGGTAATTTTGGAGGTGAATACTGTCTTTAGTTGAATAACTCGTTCGCATTATTAATTACAAAGAACAGAAACACTAATAGAGAATTATCTCTATTCAATTCTCCTGTGAACTGATCTAACTTGATAGATACCAGTAGATCGTGAACGGGGTTTAACAGTATCATCAGATAAGCTGCCCGAAACAACAGATCGCTTTGAAAATGACAGATCCTGTTCTAGGCAATAGAGGGGGAATAGGAGTTTAAAAAATCCAGCTCCTTTCACACATTGATGTGACTGACAATCTGATCAATCAAGCACTAGGTCAGAAGATATTGTAGGCTGTGAATCCTATACATTTTGGAATTCCTTCAAAATCCTTAGTAGCTTACTCCCACCCCCAAAGTAAGTGGAACACACGTATCCTCACTGCTCAATTCCTGACCATTCTGCTTTGAACAACGATATACTTTTCTGTACTTTTTATGAGTTGATCGTTCATTGTTTGAGTAAAGGGGATAAAAAACAGAAGGTCCACATGTTTTAACCAGTTCGGTCAAGTGGATCAGCACTGGTCCAGGCACACCTGGCCTTGCTGTTTGTATGTTCAAATACGTGTACTGTGTTGGACGGCTCATAACGTGGACTGCGGTACACTAACCAGCATACATGTGTCAACCCGCAGCATGGTCAGTTCACATTAGGCAAAAAATAACTGTCCAACAGCTCAACAGTTTGGTAGGGGTATTTTCATGGGCCCCCGCTGTAAATAAACCTCAGTGTTGAGGCTGTTTGGTTTTTACTGTTACTGTTAATTTCGCTGATATCTAAACGTTAACAGCCTGGTTTTCACACTGGCACGAGACACTGTGGATTTATTCACACTCGATGAGAGCCTATGTCAACCCTAGCTTCCAGCGGTCTTCCTCATTATCAAACCGATGTTAATCACTTCTTGTAGCAAATGAACAAAAGTTGTAAACTGAATTTGGACTGAAAACCCCCTAAGAAAAATGAATTACACATGTGAACTTACGAATAACACTTACAATAAAATTATACGTATATTTCATGTTCAGTAATTCTGCAAACGATTATGACAGCGTGCCTTGGCTACTCAACCTTATCACTTCAACGTATGAACTGTAAGCGTTTAGAACGCTAGTCTACTCTACCGTATCATGCTTGCATCACCGTACGTGTTAATTCGGTCACTCAGGTACATCACCTGACATCACTGTGTGCTCTATAAGTTAATAGGTGATAGATGTTTTATAGGGTTATCTACAGCCTTGCTGACTCAAAATCGTAATCCCTGAGATCATTAGCTGCATCCTCTTGATGAGCGGAGTATGTTATGTTGGGGGAGGAACAGCAACAAAAGAGCCCCCGAGTCAATATGTGGATTAGTATTTAAAGTGGACAATTCATTCCCGTTAGAGGCTACAAAATGTATCCGTACGGCGAATAATCATTCATACTCGGTGCGTTGACCTTACACTCTATTCCCGCAACTTCGAAGCAGCAGTAAATTCATGCACTAGGATCTTCAGAATGAAAACTTGATTTCTTCTGTGAAAGAAACGAACTACCATTAGGGAGCAAACAAAACATTTCGCAGAGGCTGTATCAGCCGCTGATTTCACAAAAGGTTGTGTACATGTTTTTGCTATTCAACCATAAACTGTGTTCCCATCGGCCGTACATTTCAAGCAGTGTTATGGAGTTTAAGTGTCAGTTTGACTTCCGAAACAAGTTTTGATGCGTTGGATGGTAATCGCAATGTTCATCGCTCGTTTCGCCCTGACCAGAATGTTCATCGTCTGGTTTGCTTAGCCAGCTCGATGGCCATATGGCTTTCTTAACTTGCGTGTGCCAACATCTCCATACCATTTCACTGGTTGGGTCACCCTTTATGTGCTCCAGCTGAATCCGCTAGAAAGCTAAAATTTCCATTTTATCAGCGTCCATCTGTTCACGTCCTCGTGGTATGAAATGGGCAGAGCAGATGTACAGTGCTGGTCCTGAACAGTAGACAAAGAGGTCCGGCAATCCTAGTGTTAACTGGGCGAGGACGTATGTGCATTTCTCGATGCGCCTGAAGTTTAGGTTAACGGTTAATGCAGGGTCGGCTTTGGGTCACTTCGATGGTACTATAACAACTTGTACAGTTTGTCAAGACTATGATTCTTATTTCTATGCACAATTTATTTTGTGACGAAACTATCCAAACAGAAATCACCCGACTACTTACCGATGAGGATAGTTCTGAAAGGTGATCACCACCAACATGACAATACAAATGGTTTAGCCGGAAGATCAGGAGGTCATACCATTTTCGCAAAGGGTGTGCATACTGTCATAAAAAAAACTGGAAGAAAGTTATAACAATCCAAATCACCTTCACAGGCTAAGCGACCAACCATTTTGAAGTTCGTCCTAATGTCTGCCACTCACTGTTAGAATCTTAAATAAGTTACATTCAGTCAAAAATTTGACAACCAAGTCAGATCAAGGATGGTGCACAATTTGTCTGACAATCGAGAAGGTTAACCCTGAAACCAATCATGTTCCCGGAATATCAGTCCCAACCTCATTTCAGACGGTATGGAGCTGTCAAGTTTTATCATTTAGTCTTTAATAATTCACAATCCCGTATTGGAACTCAGTATGCACATGGTATGGGATAACGATATATTCCAGTGCATAGTAAACTCAGCTTCACGACAAGTTAGTCAACGGTTACATATCCGCACGTACACAACATTCTGTTATGTCAACCAAGAGAAAACTTGAAATACGACATTTCACACCGTCCTTAGTATCAATGGAACTGTTTGTAATATACTTTGCTGTGACCAGCTATATTCTTGTTTGGACTCAACATATCAGGACTGTCTGAATGGGGGATAGAATCAACAACTTTTCGACTTACAAATCAACCCTCTTATCCGCTGAACAATCAGCCCCATGGTAGCGGATTTATGTACGGCTGATGTATAACTTTTTCACACTGATATTTTCTGCCCTCTAGATGGACATACCAATTTTCAATAGTGTTTGTTGGTCCATTCACCAAAGCCTCCAAGTTTATAGATATAGGGACAAAACATTCACAGTTCAAAAAGATTATGTCAACCACATAAACACTTAAAAGCCATTATCAACAGAAGTAGACAACGGCATTTATGGTGCGTGTTGCTATCATGCACGTTTCAGTT
>LOND01010079.1:7528-17843 GCA_014220965.1 Paragonimus kellicotti
AGGATGAACATGGCATACTATGTAATTGTCTGGACTTCCATAAGTTAACCAGATTTGTTTGAATGGGTAATCTGGTGATTTTGGCGAAAGGAATACCACCAGTGTTCACATTCCAAAAACATTTCGGTTTGTTTGTTTCAAAATAAATCATCGCATTTGAGTATAGGTCATGTTGGTAACCATCAGTATACACTTGAGTGTCTCCGCTAAGAGCTAAATTCCGCTCAGGTATGCTAGTAAGTTCAGAACTTGGATAGCCACCGATGTCCCTTTATACTGAACGTGACAGACTCGCCATATGGGAAAGTTTAGTCCATAACGCCCTCGAAAGATGGTTGGATTGTTATATCGAGTTTAGGAAAAAGTGGTAACTGTTCCGCTAATTCTCATTACCAGCAATGTAACAGCAGCTTGCAGATTAAAGCAAATTTGCCAATCACACTGGAATCTACTCAATGCAGCTTTGCGTTATTGATGAGTAATCAGGGAACTGAAATGATTACATGGTGAGAACCTATCATAGTTTTCCATGGCTGCTCCAATGAGTGGCAATACTAAACTCAGGTCTTGTTCCTGTTGGGGAAAACCGGTAATGCACATTCTACGACACAAACACGGAATCGTTGCATCTGTTAAATCTGGTAACGCGAGATTGGATTATAAGGCGTTTGTTTTTAGCATCCAACAAAGTGACGACCTTTCTGTCTCAACACTAAACTTTTCTCAAAACCCTTATTCAGTTCAAAACTATCAAATGTTGTAAATCTGACCGTGACATGAATATAAATATTGCTATACAATGTCTTCACAATCTTAATATACACGACGTCTTGGTAATGTCAACTTTAGAAACATGATACAAGCACGATACAAACGGATGACATCCTGGAAAGCGCATGCAATAATATGTTAGGCCTGCTGTGGTGAGTCCACAACGAGGAGTGGATGACCAGTTCTCATGGTGTTAGACGCAGAGTTAGTCAACTCATGTTGCTTCTGATACTTTCATGAAAAGGGTAAATCAATGAGCGAATTTAAAAGATATCAGACTTTGGCTTTTACACAAATGAATTTACGTTTAAAAGTGGCCTCCAAATTACGTATGAGACTAACTTGTGTTGTCCATGGTTTTCTGAGTAGCTCAACTCCACGGATAAATACCAGCAAACGAATATGACCATCAACCCTATATAAACGAGACGGGAAAAGAATTTATCAGCGGCTTACCCGGAATTAAGAGACGTGTTTAAGCCGAGCAGTTCGTTCAGATCTACTATAACAAGTCCGCATTATCGATCTGGTTCGTGAACCTAATGATGAGAAAGTCCATTATTCCTAATCATAGACAGAAGCGGCATTTTTTAATTAGGAAGTATTTATTTTCTGCCGTATATCCTAACCAGAACTTATGTTAGACAACGACAGACAGAAATGTATTCTGAACGTCCCTGATATATGATGGAGGTAGAGGCGTGAGTCTGGAATGGAGGGGATGTACTTTGTGTGTGCAGTGCTGGAATCCCACTTTTCAGCTTGAGTGAATACACTGTGATGGACGACGAAAGAAATTCCAGTTTTATGTCGGCTTTCATAAGTGTTTCTATTGAAATTTATTACGCCGTGTGCATCAAATGGATTCATTTCCTGGCATGTATGTCTTTCGTAAGGTAGCACACGTGGTGCATGTTTATTGGCCAAAATTAATCGAAAATGACGGTTAAACACATACTACTTGTATAAGCTTATTTTGTAAAAATCATAGTACTATCTGGAATCTTAAGGCAGACTGCGTTTCTGCACATTTCTTGTCAGCGCTGATCGATGGAATCCATTTTGTCTGGCTAAACGAAAAAAATAACTTCCAACTAAGTTATTAGCTACAAATATGTCTTTCGCCCTACCGATCACTTGCGTTGCACTTACCAATCTATAGTCCTGGCCTAAGCTCGGATAGTAGCTATTAGGACATACTCGCTCAATAGGCGTACAAAGACGTAGAACTGTGCGGCTCAACCATTGGTGTGACACAAACCAGATTAATATGAATCCAACTGTGTGTGCATCCCCTGTCAAGCGTACGCCGAAGCGCCGTAAAACAGCGTGCAAGTGGATTGGAAAAATACATTAGTCAGCATTTGTATCTAAGCTAAAACCTTCTATTGTGGACTTGTAATTATCATGTGACTACTTTACTCAGTCTGTTCTTTTTGTGCTTTTTCACTAAATTTTCGACACCAGCCAGCTTAATCAAACAGGTGCATAACTATTTGTAAGAAACGCAATGATCATGTAGTCTTGCAGCATAGTATTTCGTTTCGTTCGGAGCAAGATGTCAACAGCTGTCGTTATTCTGGTATAAGTCGCGTATTATCTCTTACACTATCCATCTCTCGTTAAGTACTGGCGAATAATTAAACATTCCTAATGGTTACTGATGAGTAGTAGGGGATTTTTTTTTCATATACATTGAACATCACCCACAATTGATCGCAGCTGTCGCATTCCTATGGACTTTCCAGTCCTAGTCGAGGGGTCATCGATTGGAGTTAACAGACAGTAACTGTGTCTCCTCTCGAGGCGATCGGGCAACCTGATCATTACTCACAAGCGAAAGTGGTTGAGCGTTCACATATGATAATTCGGTCGTGCCTAATGTGAGGTCAATGGCGCAGTGGTAAACACGGTTGCCTCATGAAAGCATGGCCGGAGTTCTAGTCCCGGCAGTGGCAAGGATATGCACTACTGACGAGCTCTAATGAGAGCGAAACTCGAGTCTAGTATTCCTAATAGTCAACAAATCTGCTGACGCAACTACTCTATACGGTTTATAGAGAAACATCTACAAACGTTCGCCCCCTTTCAACCGCACTTTAACAGATAAATAATGTCGATCGCTTAATAACACAACCACTGACATTTCATACCATCACCTTGGTATTCGTTAATTCATCTAAGTCACAGACATGCCTTCGTTAATATCTGACACACGTTCGCTTATCGTTTTTTCGCTGACAGATCTATTGTAAGGCTTATTCGTCTACTATCCACTTCCCTCAAGTGTCTCAACAGATTGTACAGGTTAGTTTTGAGGACAAAAGTAGAATCAATATTAACAAGCCGCCCGTGTTCACTTCTACATGACGGAGATATCATTGTCTGCAACTTGACTAAAAGTGTTTTTGTGACAGAGAGCCAGTCTGAGCGATCATGTCTTCATTAGCATTGTGGCAACCTCATTCCTTTACACTACTTGGATACTCATTGAGACGGCTCAGAGCATCGACTGGACTATGTTATTCAGGCTACTGAGAAAATTGTCCTAAAAAGAAGGCGTACCGTGCTACAATACACATGCGCCATCTTATTCCGTTGTTAAAGGAAGATATGAATGTAGCCCATAAGGAGTTTTGATCACATATTCCGCTGTCCAACCGGTTTGTTATGAAGTTCACATCGTCTTACGCATTCCTCTTCTAATGCGCATAGAACAGTAAACTGGATATGCATGTATAGAGGACGAAATCTGGCATCTTGACGTTTTCCACTTTCTTGGATTTCAGTTTAGAGTAATATCACAATTATTTAAGCGTTGCTGTGTCATTCTCTCACCTCGATGGACTGTACTGCTCTTTTATTATGCCTACACCAAGTTTGTTCACACAAGGCACGCAAGTCTAGTACAATCAATCGATTTATTGAAAAGATGAAAAAAAGTGATAAAAAAGAGATTGTACTGACAGCATGTTATAAGTAGCTATTTCCGTGTATGAGTAGATAATATGTGTGAGAAAGAAAAGACAGCTAAATTCTCAATCAGGAATGTGTTAACAATATGGTTTGGTGTGTATTCAATCAATACCGAACTTTCGTTTCAGTTATAATGGTTCAATGTTTCACCAGGAATAGTTAAAATCACTATTACTGAAGACACACACTATGAGAACGGGCAGTGAGTAATTGAAAAGTTACCCAAACCACGAAAAGGTCATTAAAAAGCACACAGTTCCTTTGCGTGTTTTCCTTCTTCTAGGTGGCTTCTTGTTCTGCTAGAATCGCGTTCTATAACGACAGGACGACCAGAGCGTTGAGTTTTTCTTTCCGGTTGGTCTGCAAAGAAAGTACTGCTGACCTTTTCGCATTGAACAGTTTGCATTACACGATTCGAACCGAGTGCTCGTAGATCATCCACAGACCAACTCTTTTGCTTTTCAGGCATGTTGCGCTTTCGTTGTCGATATTGATGTTGTTTAGGATGTCTTCCTCGTTTACCGTGTTGCTTCGGATTCAATAGTAAACACATTCGAACGGAATCGAACGGTCGCGTACTTGGATCACGTGTAAAGTGAACATCCTGGTCTGATGAAGTAGTGGTCATAGTGCTGGTAGTTGTGACCACGCTCTCTTCTTCCTCTTCCGATCGGAGCAGAAAATTTGGATGACTACATCCTCGGCGTTTCCTGATTTGGATGAAATTCCTACCTTTTTCATTACGGTTTTCCAGTTCATCGGTATGCAATCCTATATCAACTACTAAACGATGCTCCCTACATTTGCCAAGCTTCCGTGGTCTCGATCGTTTCGTTTCTGGTTTGACAAACTCGACGCCAGGATCATCGATCACCTCGGTTTCGGACGTTGGTTGAGTACCATCATCGTCCGCATAAACTGCATCACGCACTTTTTTACTGTCTTCGGCAAACAACGCCGGTGGACCTTTTTGAATGCGTTTACAACGAGTTTGAACGATACTTTGCATTTGTGCAGAGGTATACTTGCAATTTGGACATGGGAAATTGTTTTGTACTCCTAGCTCCGAAGTTGCGAGAAGTGGAGTTGATAACTGTTCTACGTCGCCACGCACAGGTTTATGTGACCGTTCCGATGGTATGAACACACGTTCAATCTCCGGTTTGCCAATCGGCTGTGGGGTAGTCGAACCAATCTGGGTGGAAGCTGACGATTGTTTAATAGCCATCGTTTGAATATCCACATTTTGTTGTTCACACAAGAAAACTGGATCAGATCCAGTAGACACACGTTCAGCGATATCGGTGATTGTAGTCAGTGGATCTGTCATAACAACATTGGTCTGCTGAGCGGCCGAACGCGTCCGACGATCAATGTGAGTACTCGCGCTTGTCTTTGCCACGCTTGTTTCTAAGTGAGCAACTAGTGGGGAGCAAAGCATTGGGGGAATTTTTCTGGTGGACGCATCAAACTGAGTACAAATGGTACTGATCACACCGTCAGGCGTTTGTGGAACAAATCCGACTTGAATCTGAACAGTTTTGCTGTAGTACGTGGACTTTTGGGGTAACGCAAGCCCTCCCGTACTGTCTGTTTGAGCAGTGTTATTCACATATGGATGGTCTATGAACATGTCACGTTCGCACATGGTCATTTTCTCAACACTATCACCCATACTTCCCGGAAACGGTGAACAGGCGGCGTCTACCAGACTAACAGAAGGTGCTTTTGTAGTTGAGCTACTTTCCTGCCACCAGGGTGTCCCAACTTGAAGTTTTTTCCCAATTAGCTGTGATGGCTTGGGCATTTCGTAGCTAGATTTAACGATCACCGGTTCGACTAATTCTGCATTCATACCACGCTCGTGATCACGAATATTATCATCCAATATCTTCACTGCATCTAGCATATCTGGTCCGGTTCCAGTATCTGACAGTACACGTCCAATCTGACATTCCACAGAAAAGCGAGACGGATGTGGACAAGTGCTCGGCTCTAACGGTGTTGCTGTTACTTCGGGCATTGCTTTGTTCAACGGGACTTTTTCCAGCTCCTCTGAAACGTCAGTCGGCGGAAGTCTGACTTGCTTCTGAGGACTAAACTGTTGAAAATCAACAGAAACACCGCGATTTCTTTGCATAACGCCTACCTGACAGCTAACATCCCATGATTCTGCCAACAGTCGTGAGCGCAATCCGGTTAAAAACTCTTCTCCTGTCTGACAGCCCGAAGAAATAAGCGGTCGGTTTAACCGTTGCATCAGGGCATCTGGTGTCTGTCCACTTGGTGACCTTGGATATATTTGATCATCCTGCTCCGACGGGCCGCACTGAAGTGCAAAATCACAAGAGATAGGAGGGCTTTTCAGACGATGACACTGATAGCATAATCCGTCTGATGTCTGAGTTACAGTGACAGTGGGGGATTGGTCAACTATGGTGGTATCCGATAAACCAGCGGCCATATCTGTATCTGTTTGAATACCAGAATCTGTGGTATTATATGGGTGAAAATCAGTAGTAATGGCCAATGCTCTTTCTGAGCTGGTGGTGAAGTAATTTGACTGTGTAACCAACTTTGGTCTAGAGGCTCGAGCCAACATACGTTCACTATGACTTTGGACGCGAGGAACGCGAGCTAAACGGTGCTCTGGTGGGCTCATATACCCGACCACTGGATGCCAACGTTCGTGCAATGGAGGTCCATAACCCCATGGCGTTCCTTGCTGTATCCAGCTATGAGATCGTAGTATAGGCTGTGCCACACCTCCTCCATGTTGATCATGTTTGTCTTTTAAATAGGTCCGTTCGTGGGCGCTGGACTCGGTATTGGTTCCAGAACTTCTCAGTTCTTGTACTTTGCTTTTACTACGCTTTCCCCATTGTAAAAACGGAGTTCTTGGGCGCTTTATCTTGTCTGTTTTGGATTGTTTTTTACAGTGACCCTGTTTCCTCGATTCTTTCTTTTCGTGCATCATTGTATGGTCCGGTGAGCTACCGATCCCAGAGCTGGCTGTCGTCTCTGCAGCACTGACGCTTTGCGATCGATGGCCACCGAATTTGAACAGCTTTCTGCGTCCTCTGGTCGCGTTCTTTTCAGTCTGTGAAGACATTGTGCTGTCAACAAGTTTAGTCAAAATCGGCGACGAATCAGCCAGCCGTCTTTCATTTCTCATTTGTAAGGTTGGACTGTAGTCTGATGGAACAGGTGTACGCTCCCCAGCGTAAGTGCGTATTCTTGTCGGGGACACCGAAGGTGACCGTGTTCTATAAAAATGCATTGGTTCTGCGCTCCGCACTCGTTCTACAATAGATACATCCAGATTGCTGTCGTAAATACCGACCTCATAAGGTAGTGAACAGTTTGGACAGTTGACAGAAGTAGGCAAATACGGAGTTGTTATTTGAGTCATTAAGTCCCTTGTATCCACAGCCATTCCAACCGGCTGTGAATGGGCACGTTTCATGCGATCGTAACGTTCCGTACGACTGCGTAGAGTCTCATCCGTTTCGGAAGCGTCCAGAAGTTGCGTAGAACCGTTTTGTAATACTCGAAAAGTCTTCGGGGCCGGTTCAGCAAAACTGGTCACCAGTTCTTCTGTGAGGCAGCCGCTGTCGGTAGGCACTGCTCCGTTGGGCATCAAATCAACATTTGTGTGGGAAGGATAGTCAACCGAGGTGGATCGCAGACGTCTAGCACTGTGTGAAAATTAAAAAAAAATTGTATTATTAGTTAAAGCGGAAGAAACCAAACAAACTTGAAACGCATCTGTCAGGCAACCTGATCTTAAATATGAACAGACTGTAGTAGTTAACAAAAGACGTACTTCATACTTCCTTCCACAAACAATCAGACCTTTATTCCCACAAACTGCAGCTGAGAGTTGTAGATTTATTCTGTGTACAGAACAAACGAATGGCAAGCTAGTTTATTGAAGACGGCGAAATTACGGAAGGAACATAATCACGGATAAGACAGATATGAGTAGCTAATGAAGTACATTACTAATGCATTGGTGAAGCCGAAGACAGAGAGACAGAGAGAGATAAAGTTAAAAGCTGTGTTTTCCGCTTTGATCAATCTCATCCAAGGGGAATGTATTGAATGGGAATGGAGAAATGTCCAAACGTAATACATGAAAGAGGATGATTCAGAAAAATTGTACTTGTCGGACAAAGGTGAGTGGGGGTTAGTAAGAAATTACCAAAGATTAATGGAAGAGCACTGAAGTACGTAAAGGCTTCACCATCCACAATGATTCGCTTGATATAATTACAATCGAAACATACCCATACAGTCAGTGGGCGCTTTTGACCATCATAATCCGTCACCACAATCCCACGGTTCCTAAAATTTGCTGAAGCCCTCGTGATGAATCCGGTTCAAACCTGTGTTTGTGTACACAAAACAATTATTTGTTAACCTTGAGGTTGCCAGTGGTCTAAGTAGCAGTCAGTGTCATTCAGACCACACGACTGGATGTTTCTGTTGTTTGTTTCTTAGTTCCTAACCCGTCCAAATAGTGTAGACGTTGAATTGAAAGTTTTCCGTCTCAGTGCTTATTTGGTACTAACGAGCCTATACAAACGCTACCAGTGCTCGTCTTCTAACTGTTTTTTTTTCCAAACTACTGTAGAGATATGACTGTTCTTAACAATGCAGTCAGCCTGCAATTAACGGGCTCGTTGTGAACGTCTCCTTTAATGACTTGTGTCATCCTGTACATTTTTAGGTTTTACGAAGCTTTGCTTTTCAGACGGGCCGATTAGATCCTTCAAACAATGGCTCTGGAAACTTCTTACCACGAATCTTCATTATTGCAGGGGAAATAAAATCGAGACTTTGAAACATACATAGAACGTTGACAGCTTTTGGAAAATTGTACATGAAGTTAAAACATGTGTTTTGAGGGCATATCCGTCGCTGGTATTCATGTGGCCAGTCACACGATCTTAGAAAGTTTTAGTGTGAAGTTTGTCAGCGTCATCGTTTAAAGGTAGTATCTCACTTGTGTGGAACGACTCAGAAGTTTATGGAAAACTATTGATTTCTGCAAGCCACGGCTCCGTAGAATCACCATCATCATCATTGTCATCATAGACAGCAATGAATCAGTGGCTCTCACTGATGCTCAGTCTTCATACAACCACGAGAAAAATAGCAAGCCCTAACCAGCAAGAGGAAAATCAGAAAGAGAGGAAGGGACTTAACTACTAAAAATGACAACGTCTATATTCAAACATCCAATATCAAGTGTAAAGTATAAGGCGTCATCAGCAGACAGCTTCCTTACGGCTTCACTGCCCCGCATCATTAAGTGCACTCACTTCACAGACAACTCGGCCAAACAACGACAACATTCACGCCACTGAGCTCGATTAGCCGCCATCTCACCTAACGTCTCAAGCCACCGACTCTGTGAGTCGCGAGTTCCCAGCTCCACGAGACGAACCCGATCTACAGTGACCAACCTCTTCGTGAACGATTTCATTTGTCTACGCCAGGTCATCATCTGTCCACCTCGCACCTTGCGCCAGTCGGCCGCAGCGTCGGCAAACAGTGCTCGGTGTGGCAAACGACTAGCTGGCATCCTTAGTACATGACCTAACCATCTGAGTCTCTGTAAAATTAAGCACCAACTCGATTGATTGTCACTACCAAATACCTGCTTCTTAAACTCATCGTAGAATTGGTCTGGATTTACATACTTTTTACTCAAGGAACAGCTGATAGTAACATTTATCATTTTGTACTGCTGTTATTGCCCAACTACGAGCTAAACAGTACTCGTTTCATGATTTATGAGTTCTCTCTAAGTAGTACATATCCATATTTACTGTCTCACTGAATTTCAATACGAAACTTCGCTGTTTTACTTGCAGAAGTGACACTACTTTAAAGCTCTCATCGATCCGATCTTCTTCAAGCAATAACACACAGGTGAACAAATCCATAAAGTTATCGACACAACCGTCTGCAGATGAGTAAACTGAATTTCGTATCTAATCCCCTAACCCAGAGTTACAGAAGTGTGAGTCCATGTGGAAAAATCTCTCGTATAGCAATTGTTATCACTCCCAGTAATATACCAGAATTCAATCATACAATTAGATGGACAAGGGTATCGATCGACTAGTGAACTTACTCGAAAGAGCGTAACTTTTTTGCTTCCTGTGTAGAATGCGGCACTGTTCCCAAAACTTCCTTACTGACCGATCGCATAGAACTGGTTCTTTTCGCTTCCTTCAACTGTTCTCTTAAATCCTGGCGAAATAAACGGTATAATAGGAAAAATTTAGAGCACTGTCAATTTCTGCTACAAAAGTCAAATCAAGTCAACTCAACGTCCAGCAGAAGTGTATGATACCCAACAGTTAAATTTGCAGCGCCGTCCACTACCAGTCGTGGAAATGAAAGTACCTTTACACTCTCAGAAGAAAATGGACAGGTTGATTATCGGCGTTCAGTCCGTAAAGGAAGAGACGTGCATCTAGCGCACTCGGTGGTAGAACAATCGATTAAGGCCAGATAACGTCAAATGACCGGCTAGGACCTGAGAAAAAGTGTA
>LOND01010084.1:5076-15518 GCA_014220965.1 Paragonimus kellicotti
AATTTGAAAGGAAGTTGGAAAATAAGCACAATCTGAGGAATAAGGGAAAAAAGCAGGGAGGCCGCAACGAAGAAAGAGGAAGATACCATGCACTGGTATGGTGAACAGCATGCTGCGAAGGCGGCGGGGCCGGGAGTAGTACGCTCAGCTATACCAAACCGCTACAAAAATCCATGGCTTAGCCACACACATCACCACCAGGTACAAGAGAAACGGTCGCATACCAGAGAAATGTAAGCAATCATCGGTTTGTGAACTCATTGACTTCTACGCGCTACTAGGTTAGAAAAACTTTGCACGAGTAATGCGTTAGAGAATAAGTGCGCGAGAATTAAGTCACCGCGGAGTCCACGAAACGCAAGTGGATAGAGATTTGTAAAAATCTCAAGACAAGGAAGATATGCTGAAGGCCAGTGATTATTTTGATAGCCACTCGATGAACAAGGTCAATAACTAGTACGTCCTCCGCTAAGCCGTAATACAACATTGAGTACTTGCGCAGTGCGGACATAAACTGGATGGAAGCCATGCTGATGCTGAATCAGCTTCGTTGGCTGGGTCACGTCCGTCGGATGGGCGATGACCGTATTCCGAAGCAGCTTCTGTATGGACAACTGAGATCAGGTAAGCGAAATCCTGGTGGTCAAAAGCGGAGATACCAGGATGCTAAACAGGTGAGTCTTTCACGATGTTGGGAAGACTTAGCGTTGAACCGGACGGTCTGGAGGAATACGATTCGGACGACGTCCGCGAGTTCAACGAGCAGTTATTACGCGGCCGAGAACGGAAGCGCGCGGTACGCAAAGGAACCATCGGTGCCATAGGTCGTGGTGACATGACTATATGGCGTTGCGATGTGTGCGGCCGTGAATGCGCTGGCCGCCTCGGATTAGTAGGTCACCAGCGTACTCATAGTGCACCGTCGGCGAAGAGACGAGTACGTTAGGCTCAGGTAGGTCATATCAGTATATCCATTTTATCTCTGTTACTGATTGCATCGACCAAGACTATGGTCGTTTGGCAACTAATCCGCTTCTCTTTCAGAAACTGGGTGTCTGCGGTCTTCTACCCATTCTTATCTTCAGCTTTGTTGGTGTATTGTATGATGAATGGTTTGCCTGTTCTTTTCGTAGTCCACTCTGAATCCTGTTTTTCATTCTTATCCTCTCTGGAATGCAGGAACATACATTCGTATACTGAAATGCTTCTTGTATTACATTTTCCTCACAGCTTAGATCTGTCGTATCTTTCTCTCTCCTATGCTATTCCTAATCTCTCTTCCGAGGAGGATTAGTGTTGGATTTCCCTCCTGGTGGCTTGCTAGCCTTCAGATGTGGGCTAACGCATCGGCGCACTGGACAGGGCCACTACACCTACTTGGTCTTATTCCTTCGGTTTACACCGGATACGTCGTTGTGTGTGGTGCAGCGCAAGCCACTTGGGGTGATGGTTTGAAGCGCAGGCGTCCTCTGGCTTCGGTCACTGTGACAGGCTAATCCGTTTCGGATGCCGCCAACCGTATCGGAATAACGATGGGTTCGCCAGTATGTGTGATTGACCACTGACGAGTGTGAATGAATGTCGTTCACTGTCAACCCCGTGCGTCCGCTTGCGTCTGAAGAGTTGCAAGTATTTTCTACAGATTCCAAGGAATGCAGTCTGTCTGCTTTCTCGGTTCCAATGAACCACAGCCACAGAAAAGCACGGTGCAGTGGGAAGGGAGAAGTATGAGGACAACGTGTTGGAGATCGTAAGCCTAGTGGTGCGAAGCTCTGGAAAGTTTGGTTTCTAGCATAGGGTTAGCCAATACATGTAGCTGCATTGAATTAAAGTAAGGGGATCCAGTAGTTGCATGCCTTGAGTTTTTGATAACTGCCATGTGTTTGAGAGAAATTCGGCGAGCACGCTCCCTGTTTTCATTCGTGTCCTTCTTGTTGATTGTTCGTCTTCTTACAATGGAATTCCTCTTGAAAAAAATGCGAACCTTCCTTGGAAAGATTTGACGTGGGTGTGCGACAAATTGTTCTTCCGACAAAACTTAATTACGGTATATTACGGAAGCTTGATATCGTTTATTTGGCAAGTCTTCTTCTCGCGCATTTTGTCGATCCTTACGTTTCACTGTTGAACGTTCGTTTACGTGTGCCTTAGTTTCACTTACGCCCTATCGGTTTGCCGTTAAGCGGCTCGTTGCGTCCGACCCTGTTCACGTGAGTCGTTGGCCGCGGACCATGTAAATTTGATGGATTCTATATCCGGGTATGTTTTTATTTTTCTCCCCTTGGATTTTAGCGCTTTCTTCGTACTTTAGCACTGTCAAAGGGAAACTTACCGTAACGACCTTTTTTGTAGATCAGAATCGGTTTCTCAACGGGACTAGAATTCGTGGAAGCCGACTGCACTATAGACGCGACCGTTCTGGATCCAGCCTATCGACAGACGTTGCATGTAGACTGAACGTTGCTCGAGGAGTGACTAGGCGTCTGGTACTAACACAGTTGTTGCTGCAGTAGAACGTTGAAAGTGAAGCAGAAAAAGTGTTCTGTTAGCAAGGGACGTACTCGGACCAGCCTCAGCTGGAAGCTTCCTGTTCATCAATCATAGTGAATCGTCTCTTACAACGCCAGCCGCCAATTCACGGTGCTTTTTCCTTCTTATTACGGGTGATTTCGGTGCCCCCAAACAGTGGTGTATCTACATATTGTCTGAACTCAGAGGTCGAATTCCGGAAATCTTTGCGGACGACAGTCCGTGAGAATGACTAGTTGTAACACGTCAAACAGCCCAGAAGACATCGCCCAGGTCCGATTTTTTTTTGCTTCATCTGGTTATCACAAATTATTCTCGTCGGGCAGATGAAACAATCCTGAGACTGCCGCTTGGATATAGAGACCATTCGCCAATAGGTTCTGATGTTACTTGCTACTGGCTCCAAAAAGCTACGTCAAAGACCTCATTCTGAAATCTCCAGAAGGTAAAGTTGAATGCGCTTGAGACATTTTTAAGCAGAATCGGCATCATCAGGTCTGACTCGGTGAACTCAACACACTACTTGTTAAGCTTCCGTCAGAAGCATGACTGGAGCATATTCTCCTCCACAAGTCTATGAACCTTCAACCGATTCCGCGGAACTACGTCGCTTCTTGATATAGGTCTTCACTCTCCAGAAACAGAAGTCTGCAGGTAGGCCGAGGGAGTCGGAAGTTCTTGCACTATGCTGGACAGGGTGAAAACGAAGAACCTGCCAAAACGTGTGATTGGTGCGAACCGAATTCTGGCCGATAGCTTGGGACTGTTCACCATACCAGTGCATGGTATCTTCCTCTTTCTTTGTGGCGTCGTCCCCGCTTTTTTCCTTATTCCTCAGATTGTGCTTATTTTCCAACTTCCTTTCAAATTCCTGTATAAGGTGCTGGTGAACAAATTGAGATAGGACGTCCGTTTTTTCACCTGTTCGTGCAGCGACAAACTGCTTATTATGTATTTGTCCAACAGCGCTCCTGGGGTTGGTTTAGGTTGCATTCAGTTGTAGTGGGTTGTAAGGTTACTCCTTATAATAGTAGTCGATTCCTCCCCCACCTTGAAAACTGCATTCAAGATACCAGAATAGAAGTGGCAGGGAGGAGGCAAATATTTGTATACCGGTGAGCATACCGGCATACCGGCCCCCCAGAAAGAAAATCAGGACTGGAACAATTGCACATCTTATGAACAACAACTTCGTTCTTACGCACAATTACCTTGTGCTTTCTCGTCCAGGCAACACGATTATTGAAAGAAGAGTATGCGGAGTTCTGTTACTTTGACTTCCAGGAGTCCCTTACTTAGGTCAATCCTCGCCCCCTTCTTCTAAAGCTGAGGTAATGTGACATAACTCCTGGGCTGCTCTTTTGTGCCGAGAAGATGCTGATTGGTTGGAAATTCTCTGTGAAGGTAGTGGGTGCCATAGCATGGCAGTGACGAGCATGGATTGATTCGGCTACCCATACTGTTTTTGACATTTATGAACAGTCTGACGTCGACCTTTAGTTGTTTGTATTACCTGTTCGCGATTGGAGTGCAACTGGTTGGGAACACTTCTGATCGAGCACTTCAGATGGATCTGTATTAGTTGTGCGAAGTGCCAATTGAGCAGAATTTGCTTAGTACAAACATCTTTCGAGAGACACGGTAATAAAATGCAACAGATGTCCGGAAACTTAAGCGGATCATATTGAGCCAAACAGACAGGTGGTCATGCAGGACTTAGGTGTTCAAATCACGGCTGATTCGAAAGTCGGCAGGCAATGTCAAGTGGCCACAGGCAGGGTAAACTGGGCAGCAACGCAACCGAAAGATGTGATTACGAGTAGAAATGCGAGGTTAATCATGCCGGTTTATTAAGTGTACGTTAAGCCGCACATGGCGTGTGCAGCACGAGCATAAAGTCCCTCTTCGTAAGGGACAAGTAATCTCTGAAAAATGGCGCAAGGAAGGTTTGCCAGGTCGTCAGTAAGGAAGTGATTGTGGAGAAAGAATGAAGCTTGTAGGGGCAATATTACCGAGATGTTCCGCGTACTGGATTTTTGGATTTCGGGAGAACAGAAACTCTACGTACGGAATACGAGTATATCGCCAAGGAACCATACTGTTGCTACTAAAGGCTAGAGTCAATAATTTGTTGAAAAGGAATATTTTCACCAATAAGGCCACATATGACAAGAACAGATGGCTACCGGAGACAGTGGAGGCTTACACAATGTCTGGACTTACTCTGGTGGTGGACAGTAGTTCCGGGAAACAGTGTGAAATAATTGAGTTTCGGACAGTCGTATTAGAAGGTAGCATTATTCCCGGCAAATTATTCAAGTCCATAATTAATAATATTGTTATTACTTTCAATTATATTAATTTCCTTTGGCTTTCCTTTTATGATGGCCTTTAAATTCCAACTCATTTCGGTAAAATTAGCTGTTCCCCGTCCGATTAAAGGGGTCATGTGGTCGTTGTTCCAGGAGATCGGTCCGGCGATGTTCCTCTTTTACACTACGCGAGGTGCCATACCACCGATAGCCGCTGTACCTGTAGTACACATGAACATGTTTCGCTCCACTGTTACTTGAAGTAGAAACTTCATCTTCCCAGACTGCTACAGCACGCGATCAAACGCTCTGCTTGCGCAAAAGCTGAATAAATTGTGTCGAGAGCCGTCGGGTCCCGTGACTTGAGCATAGCTGAAGTGAAATGGAATGCACGACACGGTGGCCTACGAGATGCGACTTCGAACCCCTTCGAAACGACAGTTCTTTTTTACAGGGTTAGCTATCACTAGAACGACCTGTCATTCGGGGTTGTTAGTTGTTTTACTGAGGAAGTTCCAAAGTACTACCATACTCCCACCTGTCAGATTCGTAAGCTGTTCTGTTACTGGCAACTGCTATAATCTCCAACAGTGGTACACTCTGCTCACAATGGTTGTTGTTCAAATTGACGAATGCCAGCTAGATATTGAAATCTGACTAGAACCGGTTGATTTATGTCTCCAAACTCGGAACCGCGTGAAAATAGCTCAACTCACCTAAAGGTCCGTTTGTTAATATGGGTAGCCTTCTCGGTGAAAAAGGGGTCCTTTGATGTTGGCCAAGCAAATGCTTTCCAAAGTGACACCTTAGTTCTGCGGTTACATCAGTCATGCCAACTGGCTGTGAGCCAAAAAGACCAAGACCGTAAAGAGCATAATTACAACCGTCTCTTAGACACTCACTCCAGAGGAAATCACTTCAAGGAGAAGTAAATTAAAAACGTTAATTTCTCAGCGTCAAAAGCTGGTCCTGAGATGGGTCCGCTGAAGTGTGGGAGTTGTGAGCTTCACTTTGTCGAACAAAGCCCACTGCAATTCCTGAGACCCTTTCATCGTTTTCTGAGGTTTATGAAAAAAGTACACTTGAGGGACTAATAATGAATAACCTTTCACACGTTTAACCATGAGGATCGTTTGCTAGAAAGGCAGTCGTGATCGAATACGTCTCTACATACAGTCTTCCTATGTCCTACGTGGTGTGTTGGCCTGTGAGTTCTGCTTTTGAACTGGCGGTAAAAAGGCCAGCACCTGGTATATCCAGAGCACGATCTGACCAGAGCCTCACCAAAAGACGTAGCAAACGTCACAAAGCACGCACCGGTAATGTGCAGAAGGTGAGGGGGAGATCCTTGGGATAACCAACATGCAGGGTAACCACACGGCTAAACCCCGGTTTGCATCAGTCAAGTCATAACACAATGAAAAGTGAGACGCTGCGCCAATCAAGTAGTACGTTGTTTGACAGCATTTTTGCAAGAAAGGCCGTCATCAAATGCCACACCAATAGGCAAGGATCCTCAAGCACCGTCAGTGCCGACCGCAATCAAGGAAGAGAGCACCCATTAAAAAACCAGAGAAAATGTTACGCCAAGAGACTCCATGCACAGCGCTCAAATTTGCCATCCAAAGGTTCAGTTACGCTCTCTTCATCGGCCCTGCCGTACATACGCTGGAGTTGTCACCGTGGCGCAGATGCTGGGTCCGGGTTGTGACCACTTAGAAACACTCCGAAAGTATAGTTTGCACGAGGAGTCCGACAAAACCTACTCATCGCCGCTAACTTCTCATTCTATTTCTATGGGGAGCACGGCTACAATCTCAGTCCTTCTTTTGCTTCTCTTCTGGGGTCACTTTATGATGAGGTGGCCCTAAGCTGTATTTATACCAACTGTCTTAGTCTGACGTGTAAACACCCAGAACTAAGACAGATGTTACGCAACAGGCTCCCTTACGTTGTGGCTCTCACGAAAACATGGCTGATACCAGAGACTTGTACCACTGAAATCTGTATTCCTGATTACTGAGTTTAATGTGGTGACTGTGAAGGGGAACGCATATGAGGAGTCGCTCCTTACTTTATTTCTAAGCTACCCCTCCTTTTGTACACAGTGGCGAAACTGCCTTTCTCATGTGCAGACTAACCTCTGTAGCCACGATTCGCTCCCACTGGGAGATATCTACCGCCCATCTTGGTGTTCAGGCGTAGACAAAGAGGCTTTTCCGTCGTACTTGCACGAGCTCATTCTTACCTGGAACTCCTCATTCGGTGCCCCAAAGGCGACCTGGACATAAGATCCTCAACAAGCCCCAACAGATAGCGTTGATTCAGCCTTGATATTAGATGTGTATAAGAAAGCTTGGACACAAAACGTGGAGTCCACATTGAGATACCTTCAGGAGCAGATCTCCTCTGGCTAGTTTCGTGAGTACAAACGAAGGTTGCTAAGTTGATCAGGTTGGTACTGGGGCTGCTCTGGGCCACAGTGATAATTTGGTGCTGGTCTTCGTCTTTCTTCACTAATGGGTACAGCAACCTGCGAAGAAGCAGTTGGTCCTCACTTTCGACCGAGCCGACTTTGATAATATGAGAAATAATCTCAGGCAACCGCACGTGGACGCCACTTCAGTTGTCTGGAACCACCGACGTATAAAACGTGTTACACGAGGTTGACTTGTTGCAGGTTCCACGCAAGCTGGTAATGAGGTTGTTACGTGGTGAGACGGTTTTGGAAATAGATTACTACAGCCTAACACTAACTAGTTATAACAAAGGAAGGGTACACGGTTGAATATTAAGGTGAATGATACGACTAGGCATGAACAGGGAAAATTATTAGTAGACAAGCCAGGAGACTCGCGTACAATACAAAATAATATCCCGGTTGTTGAAAGTGAAGTAAAAATATCCAAGTGTACGCTGTGTGTGGTCAGTGTTATGGGGACAGGATCACGTGGATATGATGTGGAGCTGTACAGTTGTGATGTAACTCACGTTCCTCGTGTCCGTTGCACTTTGCGTGTTGCTGACTTTTTCACCGCCCGAGACGTAACGTCGGAAGTCATGCTGAGTAGTTGTGAGTTTAGTCGCCTTCATGTGTGGGCGTCACATGCTTGTAAGTCGACGTGCGTGGAGTAGATTCAGTCGATGCGCGCGTGTGCGCGTGCATGTGGTTTTGACAGTTGCAGTGTCGACGGGAAAGGTAACACTGTCTGTCAGGTGGGTGAGGTTAAAAAACGCCTAGCGGAGCATGTGCGTGTAGAATGGACAGGGGTTGCCAAATCACGCGCTGGCTTGCGGAGTGCGGCATGTGTGTCCATGACTTTGAGAATAGGCCAGGGATATGTGAGTGAGCGAGATAGTTCAACATGTAGTTTATTGGCCAGATGTTAGGCGAATGAATGACTGGGATTGAGCCGTCCGCTTTGACGTAGGATACTTAACCGCTAAAAGCTGTTTGGGCCCTCCTCTTCCAGGAGGGGTTCGGCGACTTCTCGACAGTCATGCAAGACTGTTTGCTAGGCAGAGGCAGTCAGACAAACCCGAAGACGTTGAAGTACTTCGCTAAATATGCACTCTGTCGCTCTCCACTNCGACGTGCGTGGAGTAGATTCAGTCGATGCGCGCGTGTGCGCGTGCATGTGGTTTTGACAGTTGCAGTGTCGACGGGAAAGGTAACACTGTCTGTCAGGTGGGTGAGGTTAAAAAACGCCTAGCGGAGCATGTGCGTGTAGAATGGACAGGGGTTGCCAAATCACGCGCTGGCTTGCGGAGTGCGGCATGTGTGTCCATGACTTTGAGAATAGGCCAGGGATATGTGAGTGAGCGAGATAGTTCAACATGTAGTTTATTGGCCAGATGTTAGGCGAATGAATGACTGGGATTGAGCCGTCCGCTTTGACGTAGGATACTTAACCGCTAAAAGCTGTTTGGGCCCTCCTCTTCCAGGAGGGGTTCGGCGACTTCTCGACAGTCATGCAAGACTGTTTGCTAGGCAGAGGCAGTCAGACAAACCCGAAGACGTTGAAGTACTTCGCTAAATATGCACTCTGTCGCTCTCCACTCCAAGTGCAGTCAAAACTGTTCAAATTAGCGAGCTCAGTAACTTTCTCCTCAAATACATGTGACATTGTCACAAGAACCTCCTTCAGTTCTATCCAGGTGGCAATCGATCAGTGAAATCACCTCTGAAACTAACGTCGTTGCCGAGTCATTCCGGGAACAGTACGTCACTGTTTCCAATTTTTCCTCGCCAAATTTTCCCCACGGATATTTGAGCAGCCTTCTTCATATGCAGAATTCTCAGTGCAAGACGGTCAGGCTTTGCTTTCTAAGTGCAACCCTTTTGTTTCCATGGCTTCGTACCAGATTCATCTTTGAGTACTGAAGGTGTCTACCGTACTAGCCAAACCATTTAATAACATTTTCATGTCGACTCTTTCTGCTCGTGTCCTTCACAAGGAATTCAAGGAGACTACTGTCAACCCACTTTATAAGTTGGGTGATCAGCGATCTCCGTTCAGTTATCCTTCGGCCAGCCTAACGAGTAACCTGTGCAAAACTTGAGAGCGTCTTGCTAAACTCTCTATACGGTTTATGTCCGAAGATTGCTTCAACATGATAACTCAGTTTTCATTATGACCTTGAAAAGAAAATGTAGCCGAACGTGTACAGCTGGCTGTCACAAAAATCATAGTGAGTCTCCGGAACTTTTCGTATGATTATCGGCTGAAAATTCTTGCTCTCTACCTTTTGAAATAGCTACTACTCCGAGGAGACCCCATTCTTACTTTTTTCTGTTTACTGAAAGGATGACAGGCAAACTCCACTCTTGCGTGTCCAAATGTGATGAGGTGACAATAAAGAGTTTTTTCAAAAGGAAGGCCTCAAATGCTTGTCATACGAACTTTTTTCTGTCTGGCAAGGCACTCCCTGCTTACTCTCAGCTCTGGCAGCGTTCAGTGATTCAGTGCGATGTCGATCCCTCTTCTCGTATTAGACTTGCCGAAGTGCAAATCATCCGAAAACCTGTACAACACTGTTTTTTAGGTACCGTGTCACTGTAGGAGCGATAGACATGAGAAAAAGTGAGTCGTCATCGTTCAATTAATGTAGTGAGTAGGAGCGATCATGCTATACTTCTCACACCACTGTAATTCAGTAGGTGGAACCGCAGAGCATATAGTTTGGCACAGCGCCAATATCTGCTAGGAAAATACACAGGAAGAATATTGGAGTGCTGCATTGCATGAAATGACTCTTGGTACGTGTAAGGGAACGTAAACGAACTGAGCGTTGACGTCTGTGGCAGCCGTCGTGGTCGGGGACGAATACCGTATGCAGATTAGTGTTTTCGTTTGTTGTCTTGTTGAAACGCATAACCCACGCGTTGCTGTTCCGAATAAACAACCCTTGTGCCATCCGCGTTTTGGATCACAACACTACTACTTCTACCAAGCAGATAAACGTCTAACAAAATCTCAATTCGCATCCCAGAACAAGTGCTGAAAACACTTGGTGGGAACTACTTCTAATAGGTGACAACTCTGTGACAGAAAAAAGTTCGTATGACAAGCATTTGAGGCCTTCCTTTTGAAAAAACTC
>LOND01010088.1:4234-15506 GCA_014220965.1 Paragonimus kellicotti
CTTCTGTTGTCACATCCTTCTTGTGTTAAATCCCCATTCCATTGTTGTTCTCATGTTATGTTAGCATTCGTGCCAATTTCTAACAACACGGCACAAATGTGCAGATGCAGTTTTGTACCTTCAACTCTTCCTTATCCGTCCTAAACAATTTTTCTAGAACGTGGTGGTGATTACAGCTCAGCTGCTTGCCCTCTGCAGTCCTGCTGTTCCCATTTATCAATGGTTATCAGCAGACTGAGTTTTCCATTGACTACTCATTTCTTTTTGTAGCTGATAACCTTTTATCCCAACTTTTTTTTTAGACATCCAGGATTACTTTGGTTAACAGTATGAGGGGGTCTCCTCATTTTACTGACGTTTTTCTCCAAAGTTGTAGCGTTTTATTTTTGTGGTCAGTGTCCCACTTCTGTTTTCATTCTGCGCCACTTAATCAGTCAACTTATTAGCGAATGTGCGCGTTCCCGTTGGAGTTACTATCAGCCTGTCGTTTTGTCATCCAGACATATCGTTTCTCTTACCTCATCTTCATGGTCTCCGTCAAGTTCCGACGATACCTTCTGAGTATGTCCTTTGGATTTTATTTCGTTTTCACTTCTTAACACACATGAATTAAATCAAAAAGGTCCTGAGTTCTACTCGTTCTCGTAATGTTTACCATTTCAAAGTTACCTCCACATTTTCCGCCAACATAATTTAAAACCATTGGTTTAGGCTTATGTGATCTTACTGTTCATCTGCGGTTCCTTATTCGGCTAACTTTCTACACCAAATTATATTATTTCCAAATTGACTGCCGCGATGGTAGTTTGGAAGAATTCACGTTGACTGTTGGTCATTTACGTTGTCTGAGTTTTATTTTGTTATTTGAGACCACTCAGTCAAGTACCATTCATCTGCTGAGATTATACCTGTGTAAAAACTGATACATTACCTCTCGAGGTGCATAAAGTGTGTTGTTCACTTGGTTTGGATTTCCGATTAATCCGCCCAGTTGATGTTCACGTTGTTTTCTAGTCAACTGAAATTTGACATGCTTCAGTCGAACTGGTCTAATAAAATCCTAGGTGGGACAGTGACGATGGGCCTCCATCATTTTCTTTTGCTTTTCAAGGGATTTCCTGGCAAATTAACTTCGCCAAATGGCTTACAGTTTAGACCCGATTTTGCAATGTTTTTTTCGAAAAAATATAGTTTCAGTTCTACTTAAATGCTTATTCTCAATTGTTACCCCCACCGAACTGTTTATGAGATGATCTATGACTATTCGGATATTGACGTGTTGACAAACGACCAGTGATGTTGAAAACCCTTTTTTTAGCGATGTCTATTTAGCCGATTGTTTAGTATGCAACAGCTGTTTCTTGTTATCCTAAGGCTGTCGATTTTAATAATATTTCACCTTTCCGTGGGTCAGCCCAAATAAAGATGAAACCGGTCACAGTGGTGTTTCAGTTTGCGAGTGAATATTGGAAGATATCAACATCATTTCACGTTTAAGTAATCGTGGTTGCAATTGCTGCACACTTCTCAAGTGGTAGACCTTATCAATCCAGCCCAGCAACATCAATTAACCTCAACTCCAAAAAACGACATGAAAAGGAGATTAAGGTTTGCGCAGAATAATCGGATTGTTTGTCGACTGTAAAAATGTCCGGACTCGCTTTTTACCATTGTAATGAATGCACCATCCCGGCTGAACACCGCGCTTTGGTGTTCCATCGAATGTATGTTGCTCGGCTGTCTACCCTAATTAACAAGCGGAACAGGTAACCATTTGCCAAAATTGTGAATTCGTTTTACAGGTGTGCTGAAAAAATGTTTGCACAAAGCAGTGGGGTTAGTGAAATAATCGGGAAGGCGCTCACGTGAAACTTGTTCGATAAGCAGCACCTGTACAAATAAAGATAGTGCGGTTGTAATTTGTAGCTCGTTTCCCAACAAACCTGGCATGCTATGCAGTTTCATTATTTGGACTACAACCGCAAACGCGGAATGGCCGTTGACACCGCTTATCTAATCACGTGGTCCGACTTTCTTGGAAGGTTCGTTGAATATAAACTATAGAAATCAACAGTCAACGTGGTGGCACATTGTCTGCTGGTTTTCTTACAGCCCAATTAACTGTGTTATCTGTTTGGTTGTTTCTGTCAATCACCAAACAACATGATTGTGTCATCCTTTTTCCATGATATGGTTGTTTCGTTCCACGTTTGGGAACTTTGAATAAGGATGACTATTACATGACTTATCAAACAATTACATGAGAAACTTCTTGATAAGTACTGGAGGTTACATGTAGATGTAGCAAAGTACGCACGATGTCGCCGGTAGGCAGTTAGTACGGTATCAATTTATCAAAAATGGTTGGCTAGTAACAGAGTTGCATCTACAGCTTTATCTTATCAACTGTGAAAACACAGCCACATACAATAGACTATTCGCTATTTTGAGTATCAAACCAACAAAGAAGCAACATAAGCCTGAGTCATAATTTCCAGCTTTGACTGTTGTCGTGATTCGAACAGGGAAAAGGACAGCAAACTAAAATTCTTATAAGTTTTTAGGAAATACTTCATTACCATCACAAAGCAACATTGGTGATTATCTGCTAAACAGCATGAAAGATGTAACAACTAGAGATCAAACTAAATTGACGTAACTACTAAAATCCCCTACCTACAACTTTCACTAATTGCCATATCATTAATAATGAGTCAATGATGTCGTGAACAAAGCTTACGTGAGAGATAGCAAACAAATCGTCGGATAGAAATATTTCACGACGTAACCGAACAGTTTCGTAAGTGGTATGACTGCCCATCTTTGAAAATGGTGTATTACAGAGTACTTCAAAGTAACGCTTGATCAACGTCAAGTTCCAGGTATGTACTGAGTGTACGTGAAAGATCAAAAAAGTAGTACGCTAACTAGGATGGATAAGATGAACGTGAATCATTCGGTGGAGATCCATCAAACACATAGAACAACCGACAGCTGTTAAGGCCACTAAACACGTTAAAACGAACGATAAACATGAACAGTTAAGACAAGTAATATAAAAGCGCAAACATGACGAAATAACCGGAAGTTATGAACAGGAATCGTTAATCGCAGTTCGCGAACTAAGTAACAGCACACAGTGGGGAAGCCATACACCACGAAAATATTCCAACGTCACATGAAAGATTTTTTGGCGGACAAGCTGTTAGTTCGTTTTCCAACAATATAGTTACTTTGAGGGTGCCATTTAATTTTTCGGAAGTATAAGGAGTAACTAAATCTCTGAAGGAAATCGTAGAAATGGGGTGGGATATGCTTCTCTTAAGAAGGTTAATCAATGCCTAATTCATATCAAGGGACAAAATACTCAACGAAAAATGAATTCAGATGCACTCGATCAGCGAATCACTGAACTCGTAGGACTAGTAAATGAGGGAAGAAGAAAAACACGTTTTGTAACGGGAACGTTTTAACNTCAGATTTGGCTGTTACAGTGTTAGTGATGTGGTGTTTGAACGCACAGTGTTACAATGAATTGCACTCTGACTTTCGCTGGTTAACAATACGGCATCTAACACAGTGGTAATGCTCTGAGCAAGTGCCGTTTTGTTATTTCAGCTACACTGGAATGATGGCGGACTCGTGTGATCAGTCAAATAGACATCGATCAGACTCGTACAAACAGACTGACCGAAAAACACATAAACATGTGCATTTCGCTGAAAGGTGCAGGTACGTGAAGGAAATACGGATCAAGTGGATTTGAGTGGGAACCATCGTATTGATCATGTTTTGGTGGAATGATACTTGATTAAACCAGATTATTATTGTGCAGCGCTCACTGGTATTTCCGTTGTAGGTATTACTGGGCAAGCATTATCTAGTCTTGGCAACTGCAAACTTTTGGTCACACTTGGACAGTCCGTTACTTATCTATGTCCAAATATGGTTATCAACTAGCAATTTTTCAAGACGTGATGGCACAGTCTGTGCTAATCTCGACACTAATGTCCATGGCTCTACGAAACGTATTCGTGATGATAGGTTGCTCGGGCCATTTTGGAGATCTTGTGTCTACAATGCTACTATTAATCCCGTCAAGTGTGTTTTTTTGTTACAAATTTTCTTGTCTAGGATATTCAGACGATGAAACCAGGCTTTGACCCGATCCTGAGCGATTTTTAGTTCTATCTAAAGCCCTAATTCCAAACTGTTGATGAGTGGCGTACGCTTATATGTTCGCTCCAATATAACTCTCGTTTTATTACAAACTCTGCTCTGAAAGCAGAACCCACTTTTCGGATTATTTCAAACAAATCTTTGTGGACTGATGTCCATGAGGCTATGTTGCCTCGTTTACCAAGCTTTCTGGCCACCAGTGCTGTTCTACGTCCATGTTCGTCTAAGCTTCCATTCACGGTGATTAAGAATACATCTTCTACGGGTATAGGTTCTGTACTAGAGCGAGATAGACATTCGGTTTTGTGTACTTCGAGACTTCTTAGTCCAGCAGTGCAACGACTTCCGTTTGATCTGTGGCCGGTGTGATGATTGTAATTCATAACTGAGCACTGCATTGATATTTTTTAACTGCACGGAAAATTATCCCGTACATAATACGGAATGCGCTACCATTTAGACGACTCGCGCGCTGTTTTATTGCTATCGCGTAGAAATCAGCCGTGGGTTTGAGCTCAGTACATTTGTGATTACTATTGCGTATTTCGAACTACTACATTTATCCAAAAGTTCGTCATTTCTCTCTATTTGTGTTGTAACACACCGCAGAAGTTAAACGTCGCGGAACGCGGAAGTTACCTCGGATGTATGCTGACACTTCTCTGTAGATGAGCATTTAGTTTGTTTTTACTTTCGGTAAAAACCCTGCTGACATTATACCAGTTTGCAGGTCTTTTGCAATCGTCCCAATTCATCGAGATGCAGCTATTCAGCTACACCCTAACCACCCAGGACGAGAAATAGGTAAAATCGCCATGGTTTATAATGGTTACGGAGCATGCTTAGCGTCTCTGTCTTCCTCGTATTATCAAAGATGTTGTCAACGAGAAGTCAAAGAATTTTCGTCTTGAAGTCGTGGTGTTTCCACTACTGTAGGTTAACGACGTTCTTATCCAAAGTTGATGGTCCCAGCGATGGTGATAGAGCTGCGGCGAATCATTGGTTTCTGAGATTGAGTGCGCGGCATCGAACTTTGTTAGTAGTAGCTGGCCAAACACTAGTGTAGTGAGTAGGAGCGATCATGCTATACTACTCACACCACTGTAATTCAGTAGTGGAACCAGAGCATATATTTTGGCACCAGAATAGTTGCAGGAAAAATACAGGAAGAATTATTGGAGTGCGGCATTGCATGAAATGACTCTTGGTACGTAAGGGAACGTAAACGAACTGAGCGTTGACGTCTGTGGCAGCCGTGGCGGTCGGGGCCGAATACCGTATGCAAATTAGTGTTTTCGTTTGTTGTCTTGTTGAAACGCATAAGCCACGCGTTGCTGTCCCGAATAAACAATCCTTGTGCCATCCGCGTTTTGGATCACAACACTAGTTCTCTCGGTGTTTTTTCGGTCACTCATGAAGTGAGGTTCTGTAGGTTGATAAGGCTTTGATCACTGCATCTTCCCACAGCATAACGGAAAGCCGCGCTGTTTGCATGTTCTTTTTCAACGAACGGTTCGAACGTTGCACCGTTCCATTTGCAGATGTGTTACACGGAACCGTTTGTGCATGCCTAATGCCATGTAGCAATAGAAAACGGTCAAAGTCGTGGCTATTTAACTTTGGCTCATTATCCGTCACGATTTCTTCCGGGAGTCCAAAGCGGGCGTACAAGTGCCTCAACCATCGTACGACACCGACAGTAGACACTTCACCACAGAGCTTGAGTTCAGGTCACTTGCTATAAAAGATGTGGCGACCAAGCAGTTTTTCTGATGTTGAGGGCAGAACTGAATGGGTCCATGAGGTCGTTGGCAATCTTGGACCAGAGCTTGAGTAGACCATAAGCTGTACTGGTGATTCGAATGGCTGGGAACTTTTATCGGTTCTTTTGGGAAGTGATACAATTATGGACAGATTTCCTCTATCGTCGTTGATATTTTTGGCCATCAAAACAGTTCCTTTGTCCTGCGTTTCGTTCGAACTGGTCCTGGGTGACACTCGTGTGAACGTGCTGATTCAAGGAATGAGTTCGAGTGGCACTACACACGTAGGCTCTCGCATAAGACACTCATCTACAACCGACAGTCCACGCCGTAACACTTTAAACGCCCATACCTCACCGGAGAGTTTGTTATTGGCAGGCCAGACTTCTATAATATACTTGCCGATCTCACTCAAGTTAATATCGCCCCAATTCACCGACTGAACCCCCTGTTCGTTGATGACTGGAAATTCATAGAAAAGTAAATGAAGACCTTATAAAATTGACCTCTTCTTTCTTGTGATCGGTTACACTCAATTGAAGCTGCGAAAGTCAGTCAGCGGCTTGATTCTCTCAGTCTGGACGGAATTTAACCTGAAAATCGCAATTTAATATCCTCAAGTATCACCCGCTTATTCCCAACGGTTTGGGTCCGTTTGTTCCTCTGCTTAGCAAAGTTGTGGGTGCAGCATGGTCTACACGAAGTGTGAACAGACGTCCGAATGAAAAAAGCTAGCATTCTTCAGAAAGCTAAACGCAGGTGAGAGCTTACTTCTCGCCACCTGAGTATGACACTTCTGCAGATGAAAGCTCCCGGGAAGCATATGCGGTCACTTTTTCCTGACCATGCTGCACTTGTTGTGCTGATTTCCATTGAAAAAAAGATTTTCTTCTTTGTCAATGCACACAATGACTCCGCCAAGGTAATGAAGTCTGGTAGGTAGTGTGGATCATATGAACATATCTAGGTGCTTAATTTTCGGTACATTCTTTGGAAAATCATCACATTTGAACTCAGTCATCTACCCAACCGACTTTGTCGCATGGAATCTACTAAACGATGCAAAGGACTGATCGTCCAAACGGGATTTCTCAACCAGTTCACGCTGCAATCCACCAGCATTACCAATGAACACTGAAATTGTAATACTAACCTACCCGGATAGCGTCGCAACACGGCAAGTGCTCTGCCTGCCGCGTTTGGGCAGGTTTCTGTCACTGGTTCAAACCAAGCCGAAGTTCAAATTCTTCGTAATTGGGTCTTTTTTGAAGGATTCCATCCACCACACTAGTTATCAGTAATACATTAACAATATTACGAAGCCAATGAAGCTCGATTCCGATTCTACCTTCCGAAATGAACTCGCCGAAAAGCTTATTCGAATTCGACCCTCGAGATTGACTGGTGGCAGCCTACAATTTGAAAGAGTTCAAGCTTCTGACTGCTCACCGAGGAATACATGATTACTGTTATAGCTCATAACGCTCATGTAATAGTCATCCTTATTCAAAGTTCCCAAACGTGGAACGAAACAACCATATCATGGAAAAAGGATGACACAATCATGTTGTTTGCTGATTGACAGAAACAACCAAACAGATAACACAGTTAATTGGGCTGTAAGAAAACCAGCAGACAATGTGCCTACCAACGTTGACTGTTGATTTCTCTAGTTTATATTCAACGAACCTTCCAAGAAAGTCGGACCACGTGATTAGATAAGCGGTGTCAACGGCCATTCCGCGTTTGCGGTTGTAGTCCAAATAATGAAACTGCATAGCATGCCAGGTTTGTTGGGAAACGAGCTACAAATTACAACCGCACTATCTTTATTTGTACAGGTGCTGCTTATCGAACAAGTTTCACGTGAGCGCCTTCCCGATTATTTCACTAACCCCACTGCTTTGTGCAAACATTTTTTCAGCACACCTGTAAAACGAATTCACAATTTTGGCAAATGGTTACCTGTTCCGCTTGTTAATTAGGGTAGACAGCCGAGCAACATACATCACAAAGCGCGGTGTTCAGCCGGGATGGTGCATTCATTACAATGGTAAAAAGCGAGTCCGGACATTTTTACAGTCGACAAACAATCCGATTATTCTGCGCAAACCTTAATCTCCTTTTCATGTCGTTTTTTGGAGTTGAGGTTAATTGATGTTGCTGGGCTGGATTGATAAGGTCTACCACTTGAGAAGTGTGCAGCAATTGCAACCACGATTACTTAAACGTGAAATGATGTTGATATCTTCCAATATTCACTCGCAAACTGAAACACCACTGTGACCGGTTTCATCTCTTTATTTGGGCTGACCCGAAAAGGGTGAGATATAATAATATCGACAGCGCTTAGGTAACAAGTAAACAGCTGTTGCTACTAAAACAATCGGCATAAATGACATCGCTAAAAAAGGGGTTTTCAACATCACTGGTCGTTTGTCAACACGTCAATATCCGAATAGTCATAGATCATCTCATAAACAGTTCGGTGGGGGTAACAATTGAGAATAAGCATTTAAGTAGAACTGAAACTATATTTTTTCGAAAAAAACATTGCAAAATCGGGTCTAAACTGTAAGCCATTTGGCGAAGTTAATTTGCCAGGAAATCCCTTGAAAAGCAAAAGAAAATGATGGAGGCCCATCGTCACTGTCCCACCTAGGATTTTATTAGACCAGTTCGACTGAAGCATGTCAAATTTCAGTTGACTAGAAAACAACGTGAACATCAACTGGGCGGATTAATCGGAAATCCAAACCAAGTGAACAACACACTTTATGCACCTCGAGAGGTAATGTATCAGTTTTTACACAGGTATAATCTCAGCAGATGAATGGTACTTGACTGAGTGGTCTCAAATAACAAAATAAAACTCAGACAACGTAAATGACCAACAGTCAACGTGAATTCTTCCAAACTACCATCGCGGCAGTCAATTTGGAAATAATATAATTTGGTGTAGAAAGTTAGCCGAATAAGGAACCGCAGATGAACAGTAAGATCACATAAGCCTAAACCACATTTTTTAAATTGTGATTGCGGAAGAGTGAGTAACTTGAGAATGGTAAACATTACGAGAACGAGTAGAACTCAGTACCTTTTTGATTTAATTCATCGTGTGTTAAGAAGTGAAAACGAAAATAAAATCCAAAGGACATACTCAAGAGGTATCGTCGGAACTTGACGGAGACCATGAAGATGAGGTAAGAGAAACGATATGTCTGGATGACAAAACGACAGGCTGATAGTAACTCCAACGGGAACGCGCACATTCGCTAATAAGTTGACTGATTAAGTGGCGCAGAATGAAAACAGAAGTGGGACACTGACCACAAAAATAAAACGCTACAACTTTGGAGAAAAACGTCAGTAAAATGAGGAGACCCCCTCATACTGTTAACCAAAGTAATCCTGGATGTCTAAAAAAAAAGTTGGGATAAAAGGTTATCAGCTACAAAAAGAAATGAGTAGTCAATGGAAAACTCAGTCTGCTGATAACCATTGATAAATGGGAACAGCAGGACTGCAGAGGGCAAGCAGCTGAGCTGTAATCACCACCACGTTCTAGAAAAATTGTTTAGGACGGATAAGGAAGAGTTGAAGGTACAAAACTGCATCTGCACATTTGTGCCGTGTTGTTAGAAATTGGCACGAATGCTACATAACATGAGAACAACAATGGAATGGGGATTTAACACAAGAAGGATGTGACAACAGAAGCTGGCACGCAAAAGGGTTAACAAATGAATTCCTGACATATCATGACAATATGAAGCAGCGTTTCTTTACTGATCTGGTTCAGTGCGTCTACGTAACCTGTGAAGTATACGCGAATACACATCGACTTTTTGCCAAACGATGACACGAGGGAATGAGCCAGACGACCAGGATTATCCGGACTGGGGTGTAATCAACAATACTCAAGTGGGTCTGAATTCATGGTATTTACTGTAGCCTTCGTTTGCACTAGAATTTAATTTTAAAAAAACTTCCAATGCCTCAGACGTGCGAGAAGTCTCTCTCTTCGGGATTGGTATGATGCGAGATCTCCTCTAGCACGTTGCACTGTGATACAGTAAATAAGTAAGCCAGTTGGAAGCTGAAATAGCATCTGCATTCAATGAGACCAATCAATGACAAACCAGTAGACCCGAATGTTTCACTAGGATTTCTTCCTAAATGCCTGAAATTTCAATTAGAATAGATGTAGTTTTGAAAAGGTAATTCAAAAAAGGTTGGAGACCAGTTTTTTCTTCTGTGCTCAAGTTATGACATAGCGCTTCGGCGATGACGAGAGGTTTTTGCAAACAGACGTGAATTAACTTGATACCTTTATGAGTTCCTAGATTTGCGTGTGACCTACTTCCGTGTAGTAAACAGTCTAACTTGTGAATAGGAGAATCCTCTCGAGAATACTTTTGATAAACATGGCGTAGTGACATAACTGCCACTGCCACGCATTACAAGATTACAGAGTAATCAAAAATACTTACCCTGGAATGCAAGTCACGAGGGTAATTGAGTTTTTTAATTGCAGACTGCATGGTAACTGTCAGCCGAATATGTGAATACCTAAGTGATAGGTAGCCGTCGTCCATAGTAAATAACAGAACACTGGTACATTACACTTACCGAAGTCATTGAGAGAATTAAAAGACTCAGAAAAGTTGCCTGTCAGAAAACAGTGACCGAATTAGGTACTTTTCGATGAATCACTGACATTTCACGGAAGAGTTGATTCTTATCCACAAAATGCACCACACCTCAGGTCATTAATTGACACATCTGCTCCCACCAAAAAATGAATGCTCAAGATACCATCTTCTGAAATCGTGTCATGGAGTGAACAGGCTACTTTGTAGATATAACTGTTCCCAGTTAGAGCCTGTTCATACTGGAACAGGCTGTTCACCTCTGCAGTCATGGCCTAATCGGTTGAAATTACCAAAATTTGACTCGATCGGCACAGAAACAACGAGCACTACGTGTTTCCTGGTCACCCTATTGGACCAGTCACACGGGTCACCAAATGTGCATGACTGACAGAACATTTCTTCAGTAAGTTTTTATGGTGGCTATTAAAACGATTGCATTTCGGAAACTTCGCAAATGTTTTCTTTTAGCTTTTTCTCCACATCTGCAACCCGTTCAACACAGAGACGGAAACGCAGTCAAAGATCTTCTTTTCGCCCATAACAAACCATGAGCACACAGCAAAAAAGCATTCCAAACGTCTTATTGAACAAAAGCTAATCAGGGAATACGTCGAAAGGGGATAAACTACGTGTATATATCACTAAAGAGTGGAAAAATAATTACAAGATCAAGGA
>LOND01010093.1:0-11557 GCA_014220965.1 Paragonimus kellicotti
TGAACATCGGTCACGACGGAACGTGGGTTTTCGGTTAGTATTTCTGGACACAAGCCTGGATAAACTTAGACATTCTACCTCACTGGGACGAACTGCCACAGTCAGTCCAGTTTGCATCCATCTGACAGCAGTCAGTACTGACTAGGTGTCAGGATAAAATCAACATATTCAGGCAAACGTGTATCTGACGGTAAATGGCACAATTATGAACCATCGCAACATACATGATGTAAGCATACCGTTCTTCTAAAAAAAATTACTTGTTTGGATGAAGCAATCCAAAGTCATAGCATGATATGGCGCTTGATACATCTGGGAATATTATTTGTTGGAACGTGTTCTAGATCGGTTTGTGAATCATCACTTCAGACTAGTTTGTAAACACTCGATAAGTTGGTCTATTGTCAGTATTTTCACTCCGAATACGGTAGCTTCTACAAACTAGGTAAACCCGCTACAAATCTGTTAGCATTTAGGAAAAGCCAAGCGTTAGCAGCTACGGTTGAATGCGTGTATAAGGTAAAAACAGATTTCAAGTGACACGAATGACTTTTGAAGGAGGAAGGCAAGGTTCGCTCGGCCATACTACAATCTGTTTCATCCACAGTATCAGGAATTATGATTTTATATATTACCTAAAGACATCTTTATCCACAAATGTTTTACATTCTGTGTAGAAAATAACGATGGAAGAGACTCAAAATCAGTTACTGAGTGTTTCAGTGCTCCTGAAGTTTCTGGCCTCCAAGCTTTCATTTTCAGTTTACGTGAAAGTTCAACCAAGACAGTTGTATAATTCAAGCGGTTGGGTTGGTCTAAGAAGCACAAGTTCGAGCCGAGAAAATTGATGACAGTAGACCATGGTGTTCATGAGGATTTTCAGAATTTTCCATGTGCGACATTATGGATGCTCAACTGTTGGCTACATATCGCGAGAGTACAATCGGGAAACCCTTCTGATGGAATAAGTCACGCACCACGACCGCACAGCAGGATGTAAAGAACGAAAAAGGCATGCCTGCGCCCTTTTGCTGAAGTTTTACATGTCCTTCCATCATCGCAGATGACGTGATACAACAAGCGCTTTCAGAACTTTGAAACCGGACTGTTCATCTCTCCATTCCCACCTGCGCGAACACTTAGGCAATCTCTCAGATCAACAGTGTTATTCAGTAGCTTGAGCATGTCACTCTCTAGGGTTGAGCATGGATATAGCTGAACTACTATTCTACACTTTGGAATGAGTCAGATTTTCACTAATACACTGATATCCCATGATTATTTAAGGCGTTTTCGATGATTGTAATTCATGGCATATTGCGAAACTAACGTATGAGTGTTAAGTGCTGTGTGGAGTGATTGAAAAAAACCATTCAATGTTTTCTTAACGTGTAACATCGGCTCGGTTTACATTATTGTGCCATTCTTTGCAACAAAGTTCGACGTGCCCAACATTTTTAGTTCAACGTCACCCATTAAGACTTCCGTGTTCAGGTGTGGTTTACTACTAATCACTTGTAAATGAAAGAACCATATATGCATCGCATTTTACTGTTGATAAAACTGAACAATGATGTAACATATAGTTGTCTTGACTGGAAATACCACCCCAGCTCTTTTGTGCCTTAAGAAATCGTGATAGTGCACACTAATGCAATACCTTAATACACAGGTAATTATGCGTTAGCGGTGAACCACAACCTGTCGAGCGTCACCTTGAAGTGAACAGGCTAAATGGACGCAAAATATGTGGTCACAATGTGAGCAGTGATTAAGTTACGAAAAACAAAATCCACGACTCTTCTTTGTTTCAATCACTGTTTTGGTATGCATGTGACTTAGACATGACAGTGATATAAGTTTGACTGTTTTCATTTCGAGATGTTCAAGAGGTCGGTTTCTATTGCTAATCAAGCTTTCCATGATTAAAAATTTGAAATATTCTACTATTGTAATTGGTAGATTTGTACCTAAAGGCATCAGCAGTTCATCAGTTGGATTTTCTTCACGTCGGCTCACATATTACTAACATTTACGTCATCAGTATGACAGAGAAATCGAAGCGCTTTTTGCTGCTGCGATTATATGAAAAGCAACTTAGAGGAAAATCAAAGTATTGATCAGAACAACGAGGACTGATCTGAGTTAATGTCCACGCGGCCGCTAATTGCTAGATCGTCTGATTACATCTTCTAAGATCGTTGTCTAAGTATCATCGATCGGTCAGTGATCTTACTGATTTAATGTCAATAGATGCATACAAACATTCTGTTCATTGCTCCGTTGATCTCATGTTAGATTAAATCAAATTGTCAAGTTTAAATATTACCGCAAAATAGCATGTTAGAAAATGCTTTGAACTGCACCGTAATGAGCTAAGTTACTTGTTTCATCCAGAAGAGGGAATACTTCGTTTTATTTCGACAAACCCTTTAATTGCAAGTGAGTTGGTACTTAAAAATTTCAGCATTTGCCGTTCCCAAGTAAAACATGCGACCGAAAGGTACCAGGCACCCATAAATTATTATTGGCAACAACCACGAAAGCGGTTATATGTTGCCGGCGAATTTTAATTAGCAAACGCATACTTCTTACATCATCCTATTTCGAGAGATTCTTTGAAACGCGATGAATCATCCTTACGGTCAGATCGATGTTTAGTTGTCTCTCACTTTCAAAAGGACGAGCGTAGGGAAAACAATTGACCAGTTGTGTCCTATTATGTCCTAGTCAACATGTGTGGTATTCTGGGATTAGAGCGCACTGACTTTCGACCAAAACGATTTTCTCAATGAGAACAGTTGAAAGAAATTCGTGCTGTTTCCCTAAATAACTCTATACAGTCTGATAGAGCAGGTTCCAGTTTGTTTACCGTTGTCAAGTCGATGATTATTCGATTGATAACAGAGACTCTTAGAGTGCACAAAACAGACATACGAGAAAAGTTAATAAGCCACGTAATTTATCGGATAAGGACTTATTAATATGACAGTAGAGATCTGTGAACTCTGGTTTAAACAAGGCTCGTGTATCGAAAAATTGTCAATTTCTCGCTAGAACTCTAAGCATCAACACAGATGTCAAATAAACGCTCTGTTCACTTTTTCTAAATTTTACTCTGCATGTTTTTAATTTACTGGTCTTCGATGATTCCCTCGCAAACAGGCTGGCCTCTACTGTGATTTTGGGGCTTATCAAGCTGTCTTTCTGGGAGCAATTTGACCCCGTTACCTACTACAGGTTGAAAGTTACGAAAAACTGACATAGTTGAGTCTTATCATCACGATGCACGATGCTAGCAAATCGAACCCATAAACTATTAGCGAGTGTTAGAATGCTACTTGAAACAATTATTCACCAGACTACGTTGTTGCTTAATAAAGCTGTGACAGGGCTGAACAGTATCAAACTCTATAAATATTAAACCAAATTCTTCCAATAAACGAAACGCATGAACGAAAAGTTTACACGAAATGCGGAACATGAGAAACGCAGAGTGAACGGTATTTGTATATGGTCAGTACGTGTAAGAATAACATTTAAATGAAAATTGGACCAGCCAAACTACAGACTTGCTCGATCCTAACACAACTGCTACTACGTCTTGACAACTAACTACTCACGACGACCGGCACCTTTACATTCGCGCTAGCTGGTGCACCACGCGGTTACGTATATAATCTTACAACCAGTGGGTACTCTTCCAGACTCTTATTTGTATACTTGATAATAATCTTATAGTATTTGTTACAAACAACACATCTGAAACAGCTTAAAACAGTCCATCAAAACCACATATACACTTGCGTTTGTTTTAAAATCAATTATCAGTAGCACTGAACTTATTCTTCCGGCGAAAGCTCACTGTAGTGCAATGTTCTACTTCTCATCGCATCTGCGTGATTCCCTTACCGACATATGTTATCTTCTCCATCGGAAGGAGTAAGCTGTTATATCTGGATAACGTTGATCAAGTCACTGCACAATATGGATTACCTACTGTAGTCTTGACGGTAATCCCATAGAACGTGCTTTCGTATGTCATGGGTGAATGAGTCGCAGAGCTACGGAGATGTAGCTGATACTGTAGCAATACGACACAACGTGCAGAGAAGAATAGAAGCGGTAATGTTTAATGTCGCTGAACCAAATCAACATTACTGTATGAGAACGAAAATGCTGTATGGTTCAGATTAAATTCGTAATCATCGTTTTGCAAACCATTGCACAACAGCGCACACTGTTAGATGTATGATATAAGGGCAAGAAGAACTGTAAAAAAACCTTGGGCATGTACGAAAATCGATAGTTTGAAAAATTAATGTTGTCGGAAAAATGTGACCGGGATGATCGATAATGAGCAGTGAAGCACACATCTACAAATTCAACCATCAGAGGCAATGTAAGTTACATTTCCGGTGAACGTCAGTGTGGATGCGTTTATTTTCTTTGCAAAAATGTATCCACAACAACCTGTGTTGTTTATGCACTTGATCATATTGTTTATCAGACATTAGTACAATTTTTTCTCACAGTCACATTGAGCTGTTATTCATCGGTTCAGTGACTAGAAGTAAAATCACCGAACACATTACTTGCATACTGGGCTAATGAAAACATCTACATTTTGGAGTATATTGATGTCTCAATTGTGTTATCAGTTGGTCACTCATTTTCGTCCTAACGAATGGAATAGAAAGTAGAGTAAAGACCGTCACTACCTTTATCTTGAATAACCCTAGTGATACACCAATCGTTAGATTAACACAATTATTTTGCCTGACCTGATCCTTCCACCGACTGCTAAATGTGATTATTCGTAACCAGTTTCGAGTTTGATTGGAGTGCAATATGGGCTCACCAATTTGGATAACGAATCTGGTTGAATAACTTGTCCAAAGCACTCATTCCTGTTGAATGCTATATCACGAACGCTATTGAGTTACTTCCTCAATTCCTGGTTTTTATCATTACTACACGGCTGAGATGCAAACTTAGATCTTTTTTTATCCCAGATCTTTATCACTCAAGTTTTTTCTAACTGCCGTATTGTCAATGAGAACTGATGCAAATTTTATAGTGCTGTGCTATCTATAAATTTTCTACCCTCAACTTTATTAGCAACTGTCCGTTTTCTCTGCTTGTTGTCGTTCTTGTATGGTAACTTCTCGAAAAGCATCCTTAATCCTCAAATGCCATACGGTATTTCATTCACTCACCCTCTTTTCTGTCATTTTTAGCTTACTGGTAATCCACTCCTCCAGTACTATACCCGTCCGTGTTTTGGTAGCTTGTCAAACTAGTGTGTACTATGAGTTCAATTGTCTAAGTTGGAATATTTGTGTCATTTTCGTGTGAACAGCTGTTGGATTGGTATCCAGTATGCTGAGTGATGTACTGAGCGCTAGAAATTAGTGACTAAACATTGAAGCAGTAGGAAACGATGTTTTGATGTACATCATCTTCATGTCAACCTACCAGCCCTGCTTTGATTGTGGGGCATTTTGATCGCCAAAAGTGTACAGGTGGTTCCGTAGTTACAGCCAGGTGAACCAACCTCATACGACAGTATTATAACTTCTAGACATTTACCTCTAGATCGAACTGTTCTTTGGAAAGGAGCTGGATTTCACGATCACAAGACTGTAATCCAGTGTGGGCTGCATTCAAGTTATAACGGCCAAATCACCAACAGTTTGGTAGTATATTTTGTTTGGAAAACGGATAATTAGCTTGATCCATTAAAATTACGGAAGGACAAGCCATGCATGCACTGGTAGACAATCAGCCACATAGAGACACTTGTGACCGGGTAATTGTCAAAATATGTCTCAACTCTTTTTAATATGCATCGACAAATCTCGTCTGAGACAATCAATGCAATGGTGCACTAGCGACCATTCATCATGACATATTAGAGCAGTATCTCATGTCAAAATCATCGTCAGTCCATAGTAATCTGTGTATTAGGATCTCACTGGAAATTCTTGAAAACCCGGGGGAAAATCACTAGCGCTAATCAAGTGTACAAAACTCAGACGTAATTACGACAATCAAACTCAGCAGATTTTATAGTTTACCTATAGATACTACCACCAAATTAATAAAAACCAACTGGCGTTAATCTTCATGGTGCCGAAGGTTCCACTTAGGATTACATTTCAGACGCTGTATGGGTAAATGTAGAACTTGTTTCTGTGGAGTTCATTCCCTAGGGCAGCAAGATAACTCGAATATCTACCTACTTAAATTGTCCCTCGCGAAAACCATAGGTGATAAGAATCTCAGGCTATGAATATGATCGTTACCAGTTTGTGATCTGATGAATCAGGAGTCTTTGACAAAAATGTTAAACATGTAAGATATGGGAAGAAGATGAAGGTTACTTTCCTTAGTTGTTGCGATTCCTTCTGTTCATAGTCAGTCTGCCTTTTGCGTTTGGCTTGTAAACGTGAAAGCATCCGGCCGTCTGGTGGCTAAATGTCTGGACTACAATCTGCCGCTTATTCGCGGTTCAGGGATTCGATACTCTAGCGTGCGTAGTGTTGCTGAGACCCTAATATGTCGGAACAGCTGTTCACCAGCCCGCTGATGGTTTATGGGAAAAAGAGAAAGCTTATTTGAGAAACCTCAACAAAACAGAATGAGAATGACAGAGTTTCTGACAGACGGTTAGTTTAGATTGCCGACAAAAGGATTAGGATGTTAATGTGTGGTCTTATTGAAATACGATTAGGAATGCGTTCACCAGGTTAGGCTGAGTCCACGTCACAATTTAAAGTAGAAGGATAGGTATTCCCCATTGAATCGAGAAAACATTGAATTTATATTACCCTGACCTTACATTCGTAAAAATTTTGATTTTACACCATACTTGACAACAGTACTTGAAATTTAAAAGTTGTTCTAGTGATAGTCATAGACACCGTGATATCCATGCCTACTTCAGCATACAAAGTTGGCTACACAAACGTAGGTGTTCCCTCACGGTCATTTCTTGTTGATATTTAACGTGGTCACAGCAGATAAGAGAATGGTCCTAAGTTGAGTGGTAATTTATGTGAAAGTGATACTTGATATCGACAAGAACTTTGCCAAATACGTGGGGTTATAATGGATGAAAAAGAATGAACAGTGCGTCAGAAAGCTGTGAACTACAGAAGAGTTTGTTGGTCGTCGATAAAAGGCATCACTTCAGTCATCTTGTTACCTATAACCTGCTATTCAACTTTCATGGATCCACAATGACCAGGTCGATTTGACGACGGTAAAAAATCGACTACCAGTATCCGACACGACCTAAATCATGTAATCCAGCCGAAATAAACCTCCAGTTTTGGTAATCCGACAGTGGCGTGCATGCAGTTTTTACAAAGCATCACACACTTCAAACCAACTCAAGATGTTGCGCTACATACTTCAACTGTTGTACTTTCTTTTTTTATCACATGCTGAAGATGAGCTGCCAAACAACGTCTCAAGGTTGCATAGTAGGATTATAGACAGGTGCCAGAAGATAACGACTCTTATCCCTAAGCGTAGGTTTATTACATCACCTATGCGATCAACATATGAGGTGCATGCCATAAAGACAGCGTTTTCTACGTCTCGTGATCAGTGGATCTGCTAATTGTGATTGCGGGCGCCGGAATCATCTGAATTACGATCTGGGTTGCTGAAAACAGGATATTTTCCATTGTGGTCTAGCAAACTGTCGGTTAAGTAAAGACCTACACCCGGTGCGTCGCTCAATTTCCCGGTCTTTTTGGCCGGATAGACCACCAGTACAACTGCAGCAAATACCTCGGAAAGAGAAGGCGAATGCGTTCAACCCAACTATTAGGGTTAGGGTAAACCTGACTGAAAAACATGAATCTGCTGCCAGAATTTCGATATTTCAAGCTGTCAAGAAACTGCCAATCAGCGTGTGGATGAAATATGTCTTCGCGCACCCACGCGACTGCAAGAACACTAAGTTCTACGAATACAAATAAAGAGTTAATGCAAATTCAAAAAACGTCTGTTAGCAAAATACACTGCCTCTCCGAAGTCTGCTTTGTCTGTGTTTTCAATGTGTCCTGTATTTCGCAGCGCGAGACCAATGGGAACTGGTTTCTGTTCACTTCATTCCCTTCCTCCAATAGCGTGGTGGGCCTCCCACATTAACTATTTGTCATTCAGTAATCATCTGTGATGTTAAGACAGTCTGGACTCATAGACAAGTTGATGAATCAACTGCAGTGCTGGACGGTGTGTTCGGTGAAGTCATCAGAAATCTTGGTCTTCTGTGATTGCCGCACTTGTTTGTGGTGTGCAAACATTGGCTCAAGTTCTTTACCCAGTTCACACATATAAAAAAACCTCATTATCCACATCTAATGTACTAAAGCTATCCTTTAAATGTTCGTGTCTTTTTTCAGCTCTTGTGGCTTCCATGCGATGAAGGGACCGTGTTGTTTATTAGACCATTGCAATAGTGCCTAGAAATTCTGTACCGTTCCGAGCGTGACCATCAAAACGATCTTACACACAACAACTAGTAGTTGACAGTACTCCTTACAGGTTGTATAATGATGGTTTTAATTTCGTCTCGTAAAAAGCTGTTTTATGGGCTCACGGCAAAATATAAATGAGCACGAACAGTTCAAGAGTAGAAGTCACAGTACGTCAACATTTTTCATGGAATACGCATAAAAACGGAGAGCGTTTCTCCGTTTGGAGAGGAAATGGAGTGTATACGGGTGTGAGAAGGAGTGGCAGTTGATGATGGCAAACAAACACGACAAGTCGTAATCGGTTATTACATGAATGCCCTTTTTTGATGCCATTTTTGACACGATTGGTCCATGTTCTTGTTTTTTTTTATACAAAAATCGCACAGACAATCATTAGCGCAAACAAAAATGGGGCAACATCCCAATTAAAACAACCGGTAGTCAGTTAGAGCACAGAAAATTAATAGGCGATAGGAATTTGCCAAAGTTTATAATAATTCATTTCATCCGGATAAAACATCTTATAGATGTTGCACACTAAATAAGAAATTAGATTTGTACAAGTTAGACAATCTCTCTTGTTTTCCTCTACTGTTGTTCTGACCAGCGAAACGGTGTGGCTTGTTTCTGCAAACAAATGGAATCCACCAAGTCGCAAAGGTGGGCTAGTTGAACAATGGACGATAAGGCAATAACATCACACGAATGGGCTGCATGCTTGATTGTTAGTAGTACAAGAACTGAATTAAGTATGTTGTATTTTGTTTGCGCTGTTGCGCCTGTCAATAAACCGGCTACGCAAGTAACAGTAGAGGAAGATGCATCCATGTGTATATAAAATTTCGAAAATTTTCCGTCACATGAGTGTGCAGCATTTACCACTTGACCGAGGATCTGAATCGTATTCGATCAACTCCATATTCGTTTTCCTAGATAGAGAAGCCGTCGCATGAACAACTGGACGCGTGGATTTTTGCTTTGTACCGACCACAGCTGAAGAGCGTGGGTTTTCTTTTGTTGTCGAATTTGTCCTATTGTTATTCAATTGCGCCGGGGGTGGGGAGAAATAAGCGTTGTGAGCTGATAGCTGAGGGCTTACATATTCATTGGTACCGGCGCTGTTTGACGATGAACCAACAGGGCGTCGACGACTCATAGAACCACTTGAACGCCGAGGAATCTGGGGAGACGGACAAGCCACTAATGGTTCACTTTGAACATTGGTTCTCGTCAGGCTGCCTGTACCACTAGAGACGCTGACATGAGAGTTCAAACGTTCGGTCGCTTGAATACGTGGTCTGGGTATAGGACTCATACTGGTGATTGTACTTGATTCCATTGTACCTGTAGGTCTCTGAACAGGACGAGCCTGACTAATGGGGTTAAAGGGAGATGCCTCAGATTGTGAGGAAACAGCAGTTATTGGTCGACGATTGGGTTTGTGCTCGGAATCTAGAACTCTTCGATTGATGCTGGATAATTGCTCACCGTTATGTACAGGTTTTTCAATCCTTGGAGGCCTAGCAGACTAAGTTGGTGATCAAGAAATGAGGGTTAAAACAAAATAATGATAAAAATTAAGCAGTTAAGAAACAACTTTGAGTTAGTAAAATTATGGTCTGTTCAACGACTGTGATCTTCGTGATCAGCGCTCATATCAGAGTCAACCTGAGAAAACAGTTTGAAACGATAATCAACGATAGTCACCTGCAAAGTTAAAACATGCGGCTTCTATGCTTTGAGGATGCAATTTCATGGATCCGTTAAGGCCGTAGGGTAACTATTTTCAATTGAAAAACAAGTCACTTTCTGCGGGGGTTAGCCGATAATGGAGTTTTCTTTTTCAAAATACACAGTAATTTTTAAACAAATCATGATGTACTATTACCTAAGGTACTCCTTACTCTCCAACATATTCACAACATTACGAAACACTACACGTGATGTTGTTACAACTAACGGGGATGAGAATGCATCGACATCGATTGAAGTGAAAACCAAGGGGAAACAACACCTGAAAGATTTCCTTCACCGTAATTAGCTTCAGCTGGATACGGAATTACATGACTCTGAGCGAATATGCAACTGTACAAAGTGAATGTTTTGTTGAACAGCAATAGTATAACCCCGAAACTCTGTTCGACAGAAATTTGTTATAACCTTAAGCTTAAAACCGAATGTGGTTATCGGGGTCAATTTACCAGGAGACCTGATTGGTTAGTGTATGTAGTTATCACATGGGCATATTGCTGTGTTAATGTTACCTATTTATTAGCACAGAAGGAAGTGTCAATAGAGAGGTGTTAATTTACAACTCAATATCACCAGCAAACGTGAGGACACTCATGCTGACCCATTTTGATGGAAACCAGCAGTAGGTTTATGAATATGTCAGCATGGTGTATTTTGACTCGAGTAAGGAGTTGCAGCCCGACCAACCACTGTGTTCGACTTCACGGCAGACGCGACCGAATGAAAAAAGTTGATTTTATGAATAACAAACCGCATGTACGTTAAACCAATTCACTACGTGGTTCGTTCAAATAAAAATGAAACTTGTTGCCTCCATTCGGTGATCCAACTGATCAGAACACTTCAGTCTGAGGCAAACAATGTAAACGATGAGCTGCATGTGAAGTAGACTATCTCTGTTTTCGAACAGTTTGACAGTCTGTGGTTCACTAGCTCCCAAGCTACTTCTAAGTAAAGATCAGTGGGGCCACGCTTGTGATACTCATCAGCTCTCTTTTTTTGTTCCAACAGAGTTATACCACAGCCAGAGTGTATGAGTGTGGAACTCTGGATAATGCAGCAAAAGTCATTGACGTCTTCCGGATATGGTCACGAGGGAAGATCAACAAAGTTGCTGCGATGGACATTAACTATCTGGTCATTTACACTGTACACACCAAACCAATTATTCGCCTGATTCAGTTGTACGGACATGATTCACTATAGTTGTATCAGTCACAAGAATTGGAGGCTCTATTGTTGCTTAGTTTCTTCCAGTACCCACGCAAACAACGTTTACATTTATCTGAACTAATGAGATAGGATGCACA
>LOND01010095.1:0-12880 GCA_014220965.1 Paragonimus kellicotti
TTCAAAGATATCGACGCAATATTTTTCGCATAAATCAGTGTATTATACAAACGAAATCCAGTGACCTCCATTAACACACTGATTAGCTTTACCAGAAGGACTGAAGAAAATATAGTAATCACGTTAACGGGGTTATGAAAAGTCATCGGTAATCTCAGATTAATAATATTGATATACTTTGCTATTCTGCTACTGGTTCAATCTGGGCGATGCTCAAAAAGAAACTTTTACAAACCTGACCTTCCTCTGTTTGTTTTGTCAACGGTATCTATGTGGAATCGTGTTACGAATGTGTGAAATAACTGGTCTGATGAAGAGTCACTGGAAACAAGTCTGTTCGTTACACTGTTTTCTCATTGGCGAACTTTACTGTAACACAGTAACCAAAACAGAGATAACAGATGTGATGATTTTTGCTGAGCCACGCAGCATTGGATGAACAGTTAGATTATGCTACAGTCCCCAAACAACTTCGTTTAAACTGGTAACCACAGATTGTGTTCCTTACGTACAGACAACCATGAATGTCTGTAGACTTGAAAACGTATACCTAGTGGACTAACACTATACAAATTTGTTCTGGCAACATGGCTGAATCAACTTAAAATATCGTAAATTATACAATAGAAAACTCACTTGCAAAAACACCCAGTCACCCAATCGTGCTGCCTGTTCCATTAACTTCTCTGCCATCGGCCCTTGACCTTGACCCAAGGACACCGAATGCGTTCGATCGGAGTAGCCTTGCTCTTTGGCAAACCGTTGGAATTGATGCATTGGATCGGATCCGGGAGAGAGAATGAACACTAGTGGTGTCACACGATCCATTTCCTTGTAGAGCGATGGCAGTGAACATTCGGGTGATTCGATAAACTCCTGTCCAAGATTGACGCGCACAAAGTCAGTCACAGCCCGCACCACCTCTTCTTCGGCAAACGCTGAGATAAGTAACAATTTCTGAAAGCTTTTCAACTGAGTGTTGTAGTTTGCGACTATCCGATTAGAATCAGATGGAGTCAGTATGTAATAGTCGTCCTTGCCAGAAGTAATGCTCTGTCGTCTTTTATTTGGGTCGGGATCTAAATCAGCAAACTGTAGCTTGATCATCCCACCAATTAGATCATCCGTCAATGAGCCGAACTGATCAGGGAAAAAGTGAATCAAGTCTTCCAAGCGTCGCCACTGGCGTGTGGTTAGCCAAGATTTCGTCTCCTCCGGCTGTGGTGACTGCACCCTTTCCATCACACTCGAACCCGACAGAAAGAAGGACCACTCTTCATTGGTGATCTCACCCAATTGGCGCATAATTTGGCTGCACAACATAAACGAGAAAACCAGTTTATCCCGTTCGAACAGTCCGCGAGCCACGCTGTTGTATGTGGCTAGAGTAGTTCGATTGAGTAGGATTTGTATGCGTTCCTCCAGGGTGTGACCTTCAGGACTATTTTGAATTGTGGCGATAAACAACTACAAATGGTGTGCGATGAGAAAATAGAGAACAGAACAATTTTCAAGTACCGCCTGTCAACAGATCAGTGGGTCAAGCATACACTTTCAGAAAACGGCTGTTCAAGCTAATTAAAACGTGTATTCATTGGTCTTAAGCAATTTCGGACTTTAATCTAATCTACGCAATGAAATGGATTAATGCAAATTATAAGACGGTGTTTTCTTGAAACAACTGGAGCTGTTGAAACAAAGCTGTTGGTGAACCAATTAGATAACATGAACTGATGCATAAAAAACGAGGTAAGAGTGATTTGGAGAGCTCAGTGCACAGGACAAACGAGACTAAGTCGACTTGATATTATACGTCCCGGAACGTTGTAAGACACCTCTCGGTGTGTCAGCGCGTGAAAAGTATGACCTTGTTTGAATTGTGAGCAAAACATCGATAACAGAATGGGCAACTTATGAAAAAGAGTCTCACTATTCATGTCCATGATGTGTAAATGACAAGCATATCGAAAGAACGGGGAATTTGTGTGTTCACATCTCCTGTAAGAATGGTGACGAAGGAATTCTCAAAAAGTGTACACAGTAATAATTTATACAAAGATCATAAGAGAGTGTGTCAAGTGCACGTCCCATCAGACCCGAGTCGAAGCCCTGATCTCATAAGTACGGGATGGGTTTTCAGTGTTCGTAAACATATGGCGTGCTGGGATACCTGTGTGGGTTAGATACCGCTGGGTTGCTCAACTTCATGCTGCAACATTTGCATACCTGACGATCGTAGAAACAAATTATACTAAAAAAGATTCGTCAAGCAATTTTGGAGTGTGGTTTCCATTGTCAAAATGCAGTGTTCCTCCGAAGCTGCGGTAGTTAATTACGTAGATAGGCCTGCTGATCGGCTCCTCTATCTAGTAAACTGTATCAGAAACATATTTTGATGCATATATTCCCGTGGCTATCGCAATGTTCCTCCAGACAGATAGAATACCGAGGTCAGAATTACATAACCCTGGAGCTTAAAGGACGAGTGCATAGGGTGACTGCCAGATTGACTGGACGACTGTGAAATGTAGATAACAGGCAAGCAGTGATGACTGCATCCGATCGCGAATATCGAACATCACCATCTGGCAAGCCGGCGTTTGATAGTGATAGTTAGGCGGGTTCATTTGCACCGTTTTCTAGAGAGTGATACCAACTAGTAGTTCGCCACGCTGAACAATGTTTGGTGATGCCACAACAGACCGGCGTTAGGCACATAGTGAACAACTAGCGAGTCCGTCTAGGGGAATGGAGGTGTCAAATGCTATGCCTTATAGAGCTTGTAACTGAAGATATAAGAATCTGAACATCAGTTGGAAGACGAACACTGGTAGCACTTCGTAGTGGCCCGTCAGTAACAAATAACGAATAACGCGGGAAATGTTTAATTTAACGTCTACAGTACTTGGGGGGTATGAACAAAGAAACCAACAACAACAAAAACGTCCAATCGTGTGATCTGAATGACACTCGCTGCGACTTAGGACCATGGCAACCTCAGGTTCACAAATAATTGTTTTTGTACACACAACACAGGTTTGAACCGGTTTATCGCGACGGCTTCAGCAAATTTTAGGAACCGTGGGTTGTGGTGGCGCATTATGATGGTGAAGGCTGAGGTCAAGTCCACGTTGTGGCCAGTTGACAGGATGTGTCGTCCGATCGACGAAGCTGGGGGCTTACGATTCTCTGTGACTACAGTGTCCGGTTTTGAGACCTGTTTGTGAACCCACATGTTCCTTCATTCTTCCACATTTGGACTCAGTTACCCGCCAGCTCAGCTGGTAGAGCAGTTGTCGCGTTTGGACATACTGTTTCTGTCGGTGGATAAAATCCAGCCGAATTCCAGGTTTTCCAAATTGGATCTTTTCTAAGCGATTCATTTTCCAAACTTAGGATGACTGGTAGTGATATCTTTTGGACTCTATAAACAACACCATCACTTGAGAGACATGGATACCGTGCTCCTTCTAAATACAGTGTTCATCAAAAAATGATGTAGCGAACAAGCTTCGGCTGTGGCCAAAATTCGGCATCTGACAGCTTTTGAGTGACCGGCGTTGACTCGGTAAATCGGACGAAAAGAGGAGTCCAGGTTGACAGTATGATGTGTATCAACGAGGTGTGCAACAATTGCGCTGGTAATTGTCTTGGTGACTCCGCTACTGATCCAGGCTGGATGATGCTCACGGAATACGTCCTAATTTCAAACATTGTGAAAAAGCGAAGGAATTCCGGAGCAATAAATGATTTGACTGTTCATGCCCAAGGCGTCAACCTGAACCACATTAGTTACCTTCAGCTGGTCAAAGCGTTCGCTCTGGCTCTAGGTTCTCTTAGAAAACGAAATCACTCAAATTTGAGCGAATATTTACCAGGAAATTCTCACATCCTTTCCATGGAACTTGATTTTCATTACTGCAGGCAAGTAAAGAACGTGAGATTTTCTCCACCCCATTAATTGCTGTTGTTACCTACCAAGTTAAAGGGTAATCAGCATCAACGCATGCTTCATATGGTCGTTGATTCACAGGTTGTATTGTCAGTAACGGATATCCGTGAGTTCACTAACTTCGCCCCAATTGGCATCTAGGGATATAATATGCCAGTCTCGTTCTGTGGCTTCGTACTCCTGAAACATGTTGAAGCAACAAAGGTTTCACATGCTATTATACTTTATTTGGACAAATAGTAAATGGATTTAAACAATGTTAGTTCGTTTCTAATCAGCAGTACTGATTTTAACATGATGAAACGTTGTTTTCCTCACTGTGACCACCTGGATCGCAGTGAATGCTCAATGAGTCTGGTCTTCTCAGTTTTCCTTCTGTTGATAAGTTCATTCAGGAATATGTTCTCCCACTGTGCTTCAGTACAACAAAACAAAGACTTTGTGGGGCAGAAAACATGTGAACATTACTCACCACCATCACCAGTGTTTGTTACCACTCGCTGGGTGGATAGTTCTAGACAGGCTATCCCCATGGGAAGTATATTGATCGGAAATTCTTAGCCGAATATAAAGATTTACAACCGGTCCTAACAACTGAGGAATCCTCTGGGTTACTGATAAGCAGTAAAGAACGTTAGCTCATTTAAATGGAAGCCACTCGCGACCTATCAAGGCTTTTGAATTCACACAGAATATCAGGCTGATTAAAAGATAGGTATTTCACGAAAGCTGGAGCTGAAAATTAAATCCCGATCGTGACAAAAATATACAAGACTGACCGACTGAAACAAAAACAAAACTCGAGTCTAGTACTCCCCTTCGAAAGGGGCCGATCGGAAAACTTACGGGAATTCGAAAGCTGAGACCAATTGTGATTGATGCTCGAATTACTTTGAGAAAAATCGCTGACTACTCATCAGTAATATAAAATACCGCCCAACAAGTCTATGTATGACTGCGTTCTGAACTCGAGGGGAGAAGTCATAATCGTGGGGTCTCAATTTTGGGTGAACGAGACAACTGCGGAGTCTCTTCTCGCAGCGATTGAGCAACTTGAGAAGTACTCGCAAGCAAATGTGGGTAATCGCTTGTAATGGTAAACTGGTCGCTCCTAATGCGCTGTCATTGACGCGTGGCAAACATGGTTACCTCACGAAAGTGTGACAGGAGTTCAAACCCCGATCATGCCAAGAATATGCACCACAGACGGACTCTAACAAGAGCGGAACTCTAGTGTAGTGCTTATTCTCGAGAGGAACGGATTGAAAAGTCTGTGGAAGTGCGAAAGCTGCGATTATTTGTGAGCGATGTACAATCTACTCATCCAATATGTTGAAGGATGAGATAATGAAGAATGACATCAAATTCCTTGAAGAAAATCTTCAGGCAACTTGTCATTGTGGTGAAATGCTTTGAAATCAAACAATTAACAAGTCGAACCGAAGAATCAGATTTTCACTAGTCTTCCTTACATGGGAGAACACATTACAGACCATGTACGTCGAAAGTCGAAACCTGCTATTGGTACTATATCCGCTGTGAAATTATGCATTACATTTGTAGTGACCAGCGATCGTGTGGCTTCTCTAAGGATCCCGGCTGCAACCGTTTTCCCGCTTGTTTGTTCTGTACGCATGATTCTGTGTACGCCTGCTATAGGAGGCCTGATATATGAACTCAGTGCCACTTTCTTCAGTCGTGCAACTAATTGCACGCAGTAACGCTTGTCCTTTTCCTAACGACTCATCTTCTATTCCATTCTTCAAGGTCGTTTAGCCCGAACCTTTTCGAGCGTTGTTTAACGCACTCGAAGGTTCCACGCACTTTTCGCTTGGCGCTTTGAGTTACGCGTCGGCGGTAGCCTTCCGATCTTTCTTTTCTGGCTGCCGGATCTGAGGTGTGTTCTTCGGTTTTTTTTTTTTTTTTTTTTTTTTTTCTTTTTTTCTTTTTTTCTTTTTTTCTAGGCTAGAGCTAACTACTTATCATATTTCCAAACATTGCTGGAAATATACGGTTTGTTTCTAAACCTCAATGCGTTCTCTAGTTCGATGCCTGTTGGGACAACGTTTCGAATGCTCTACGGGAAAGGCGCTTTAAATTGTTAGTGGACGAGGGTTTAGCGTATGCCCACTTGTCCACTACACATTCCATTCGCACGATTACTCTCCAATACCCTGATCGCTCTTTCTCAAAAGTCTCTGCCTGTCCTATTATCCACCAATTCACCTGCATTTGTGGTGAACTACACACTGGCACAAAGGACTGAGATTTGCAACACGAAAAGACGGAGCCTATCTCCCAACTGGTTAATGTAACCATTGACTCAAATTGCATCAGCATACCTACAGAAATCAGACATTTTCGACCGCAAAACATGTCATCGCAAAATGCAGTCCTGTTATGCAAACACAACCATAAGGTGACGTTTTCAAAAATACTGTCGATCAAGCTTCATTAACCGGTTCCCCGTTTGGCAGAAGATGTTGACTAATTCAATCTCTTTGCCTTGGTACTCAAGCCATTCACCCCAATCTACTGAGCATCTAAGTGACGTTCGCTCGTTAATTGTTTAATGGACATTTACAACTGAATTTTTTATATTGTCGATTGGTGAGAATAAATGGCTTATATCTACGTGATATGCCCTCTCATTGGCTTTTGTAGCTAGGTTCAGGCCATCCCATAAGTGCCCACTCGATACGGGTGATCGAACACAAGCATCGATTTTCAAATACTTGAAGGACATTCTAGTCTTCTACCCTAAACGGCCAAGTTCATGTTGTATCGTTGATGAATACGACTCAAGCTATCCCGACTGATTGCAAAAGACTCAGCAACGAGGCACGACAAAAGTGTCTTGTATATTTGTCAAAGGGCATTATATATGAAATCAACACAGTAATTGGCTTCAGCAGCTTGGCTTCAGTAGCTTGGCTTCGGCCTTGACCGACGGCTGTGTTGATCACCCCATGACAGGTTCCAGGGTTGTTGTTGTCGCGGTCGGTTCATGCTTATGTCCCGTCGATGTACTTGTTTGACCTTTAGGTGAGCGCCGTGTTGCGCGTCACAACTGAGATCATTTTGTATCGAGCCCTTCCTGACAGTTTCTCAGTCATAAATTGGCACAGCCTTCACAATTGCTTTATCTACACAACCTACGAACTTCAGAGAGTTACCCCTATCATCATGGATGTCCTAGATTAACGAATACCACCCTAGCTTTTGAGACACAAGCTTCTGTTTCATTGCATACACATCCACCGTTGCTGATGCAAGTTCATGATCAGACAAACTGGTGAACGACCTTCATAACTTCACTATCAAAGATCAAATCAACATAGTATGGTGCACGACTATTTACGTGTTGTATGTATTTCTATTGGTGTTAGTATATTTTGTTTATAAGTAACTTTTGCGCCAATAGAATAGCCAACCAAATTATGGTACGTACAATACAGATAGCATTCTTGCGTTTTTCGCGGTCAGTGCAGCCAAACAACGGGAACGATCACGCTACCAATCCTATTGGAAACTGCTCTTATTCCTCTACACCAAATCATCGTGACGTCGGCAATGAGTACCCAGTGTAACAGACGGTTAGTTGACATCCTTAGGGCATGACCCAACTACCTTAGTCCGCATGTCCATTCACGTTACTGTTGTAATCAAATGTACGCTTCTAAAAATTATCACTATGTAGTTGCTGGTATCACATAGATATCACCTAGAATTCGATGGTCGTATCAGAGAGGGTAAATCTTCCATGTGGTTACCACCGCTTTTGCTAGTGACAGTATGAAATATCAGTTATCTAGGTGCCGATTTTAGCCCCGGTTGCCTCAGTTAATCCAGCTTAGAATTGGGTAGCCCAACATAACTTAGCCCTTAAGTGACCGTGAACGTTGTATTACATGGAATTTCCACTGATATAAAAGATTAGCCAAATTTCGATTAACAATCTCCTAAAACCAAGATTGATTGAGCTGATGCGGAGAAAATCATAATCACAGATTTTTGCAAAACTATAAATGTTGCTACCGAACAATTAACCTCCAATACTGTGCCTAAAACAACTTACATTTTTAAAGTATTTCAGTGAGTATTGATACATTGAATCAATTTCGGCCATAGTGGTGATTACAAAGTACATGACAGATCCACGTGCGGCAACGGGACTGTACTTGGAACGCGCGTTGGAAATCTTCTGCTCAGTTGTGGTTGCCTCAGTCAGGCGCCGATTGATTTCACCGGATTTCACTTTGGATTCGTTCAGTGTGTTGATCAAATCTTCATTATCCAAAATGTTGCCCTCAGATTCAAAAAGTAATTTTAATATTCTATCTTCAGTGGCCTGTAAAATGGGCGGAAGAGTGAATTGGTAGGGTTGGAAGTAGAACAGTAGAGGTTTCAATGACAAGTCTTCAAGAAACCGGACTCAGCATTGACCGGTTGACTAAATAGCTAACTAACTAAGCCCACACGAATTGTCGTCGCTCACCTTCAGCTGATTTTTGTCAGTGTTGATCCGAACAATCAACTGACTTCTTTGCTCTTCCAGCTCGGGACGTTCAATTCCAGTGACATCCCCAAGCAATTGATCTTCCAAGCCGGCGGGAGTGACTGTGAAATTGATCAGAGTTACCTTAATCGACACTTCAGGCAGATAGTGCGGATTAGCCATTTTGGTAGTCATATACATGTGGAAATTTCGATCGTAGTCGAACGTCTGAATCACCCAGCCGAATAAGCAATCGACCACTGCTTACAAATGTCTGTCGGAGCAAGATCGGTTCCAGAGCTGGATCCAGTGATTCACCCACGTCTTCCAATAGCAGCGGGAAACCAAGACGAATACAATTTTCCAAGGTGCGCAGTAGATTCGCGTCTGACAATTTAACTACTCGTAGATTATTTTCTGCTTCCATTGATCGGATCCATCGATTGGCCTGTTCCTGTGGATCAATCATCAAAGGCCATCGCCTGCTATGTGTGACCAAAATGGCATTATCTGTGCTTACTTGATCTCTGGGTAAACCTTGAGTATTCCATTGTCGCAATTCGAATGCATCGCCCAGTACATTAAATAGGCTTGGATCTTCGCTGACTGGGATAGTCAGTTCACGACAACGTTCGACCCACTTCTGAATCAATCTACTTCGATAGTCTGCCGTGAAGGCTCCATAGTAAGCCACACAAGCGGCAGCCACAAATACATCACCAATCACATTACCAATTTGGATTTGGAACTGTTCAACCGAGTGACTCCAACGGTCCTGTTCATCAGCTAATGCGGTGGTCAGTTTAGCCGCACGTTTCAATCGCGCGGTGGTCAGAGCCAGACGATGCTCAAGTTTCTTTTTCTCAGCCACGGATACATCAAACTCGGCTTGTAGCTTGGCAATTTTCTGTTCGACCGCAGTCAATTCAGCTTGCTTCTCACGCAACTTCTGCACAACGACGTCCAACTCAGCGTTGGCTGCTTCCAGTCTAAAATACAATGAGTAACTGGTTAATGCCTGAGTAAAACAGGATTGCCCTGAGTTTTACACTATAAATACATTCGGTTAGGAAAAGAAACTGTGATATGACAGGGTCTAGGGTACTACAAAATTCTCGAATAGATAGACCAATAAAAATCTTCACCGTATAAGTATACACACACGGCGACAAAGCAGTAGGTGCATCAGGTATTTTAAGGATGATTGTTGCAGAATGTCACACAATGTCTAACAGAAATGTGTTTTAACGAACGAAGAATCTGCGATAAACCGATGGAGTATCAAGAACTATCTTTCTGCTTGAGTAAATTCAGTTGTTTTCGAAATGAGCGAAGTTCAGGTTCAACACCGACAGAGGGACATCTATAGTTTTACTGTAAGCCCTAAAACCACCGTAACTTCAACAATCCTGTTTTTTGCGTTAACCGATCAAAATTTATCGTTTACATGTGAATTCCATTTTTTCATCTACGTTATTCATCGGTTTTAAGCTCATGGTCACCGCGTTTTGACCCACGAATAGGGCAGATGAGAAAACAAAGCGTGAATTCACTCTGTTCTACGACTGACAGTTGTGACTGTTGACTATAGCTGAGCGCTCTTTTACATAGAACTGTGTTTACAAGCTAAAAACGGTGCTTGAAGTAAAACGACGAACGGAGAAGGTCAAACTAATAAAGGAAAATTTGTCCACTATAAATATAGGAGAGTACAAATTTTTACGTAAGGTCGCTGTGTTTTGAATGGCTGTGAGTAGAGAACCTGGTGAGTAATTTCAACGACAACTACCGATCCCATTAGCAGATGTGTTCTGAGTGACAGACTTGCAGATCTGATTGACTGTGATTGCGGTTTGTAGACATCTGATATATTGACTGCTTCATCGGAATTCCAGGAAACTAACCCTTCTCAAATTGTCAAACTCCAAGTCAAGTTTCCCATTAGGTAAAACTGAACCGTGACCCGCGGAATCCTTGACCTTTTGATACCAACCCAATCAAACAGGCGTGCAAAAGAGTTCATACAATGTTGTGTCAGTAGTCACGTGCTGCTGTGCAGTCACACACTTTGAACTTATCTAATCCCTCACTGAGCTCATCAACCACACTCATTTCAAAATTATCAGTTTGACTTGATTGCATAAGCTTATGTTGACATCCACCAACAAACGTTCGTAGATAGTTAGGGAGGACCGAACCATTTTCACACTGCCGAATCGAACCTCGTGACGTCAGCTGACGATGACCGATCCGCATATCAAGCTGCATATAAGCACGACAAAGTAGCGAACAAGGCTTGTTTTCCGTGTTTGATCACCAGGCATATAAGCAGACCGACAGTGAATCCAGTTCAGCACGATTGCAGCTGATTAAGGTGTAAGGTCAAATAATTATGGTCATGCTTGGACATCATGGGGCCCTCGCCTCCAAAGTCAATAGATGTGATCAACGAAACGAGTGAATAGTACTCAAGACCAAACCTGTGCATAATACGAGTTCAAACTGATTCACAAGAACAAACCACCTGCCGATTTTAATTTCATGATCAGCATACTGACACGTTTGTGTAATTTAGCGTGTACCTACCGTTTACGTTTCGGCTCGACCGTTCGAAACACGCGCGCGTACAAGTCCAGTGCCCGAACCCACATACACATGGATTTGCACGCCTTGCTTGTCTTCTCGACCACCTCGGGTGTGAATTCCGGGTTGTCAATGTACTTTTTCAAGCGTTTCAGCTGATTTTCAGTGATCTCGTCTTTCGGATACTCGACCAAACGGCGCAAGAAGTTGGAATCACTTAGAACAGCTTTTGCCGTGGCCCAATCCGGTCTGATAATGATGTGTGGTAGGAAAAACAGTATATGAGAATGTGTATGTGAGTGTGAAAACGGGAAATTACAGAAACAAAGTGGTTTTCTTCATATGTCTTAAAGTTACAAAATCCCGTTTCATCTACTAAGAATTAAACATAGCACATAGTGACTCAAATTGCATCAGCATACCTACAGAAATCAGACATTTTCGACCGCAAAACATGTCATCGCAAAATGGTCCTGTTATGCAAACACAACCATAAGGTGACGTTTTCAAAAATACTGTCGATCAAGCTTTCATTAACCGGTTCCCCGTTTGGCAGAAGATGTTGACTAATTCAATCTCTTTGCCTTGGTACTCAAGCCATTCACCCCAATCTACTGAGCATCTAAGTGACGTTCGCTCGTTAATTGTTTAATGGACATTTACAACTGAATTTTTTATATTATCGATTGGTGAGAATAAATGGAGTGCTTATATCTCACGTGATATGCCCTCTCATTGGCTTGTTAGGCTAATCACCCATAAAGTGCTCACTCAATACGGGTGATCGAACACAAGCATCGATTTTCAAATACTTGAAGGACATTCTAGTCTTCTACCCTAAACGGCCAAGTTCTGTTGTATCGTTGATGAATACGACCTCAAGCTATCCCGACTGATTGCAAAAGACTCAGCAACGAGGCACGACAAAAGTGTCTTGTATATTTGTCAAAGGGCATTATATATGAAATCAACACAGTAATTGGCTTCAGCAGCTTGGCTTCAGTAGCTTGGCTTCGGCCTTGACCGACGGCTGTGTTGATCACCCCATGACAGGTTCCAGGGTTGTTGTCGCGGTCGGTTCATGCTTATGTCCCGTCGATGTACTTGTTTGACCTTTAGGTGAGCGCCGTGTTGCGCGTCACAACTGAGATCATTTTGTATCGAGCCCTTCCTGACAGTTTCTCAGTCATAAATTGGCACAGCCTTCACAATTGCTTTATCTACACAACCTACGAACTTCAGAGAGTTACCCCTATCATCATGGATGTCCTAGATTAACGAATACCACCCTAGCTTTTGAGACACAAGCTTCTGTTTCATTGCATACACATCCACCGTTGCTGATGCAAGTTCATGATCAGACAAACTGGTGAACGACCTTCATAACTTCACTATCAAAGATCAAATCAACATAGTATGGTGCACGACTATTTACGTGTTGTATGTATTTCTATTGGTGTTAGTATATTTTGTTTATAAGTAACTTTTGCGCCAATAGAATAGCCAACCAAATTATGGTACGTACAATACAGATAGCATTCTTGCGTTTTTCGCGGTCAGTGCAGCCAAACAACGGGAACGATCACGCTACCAATCCTATTGGAAACTGCTCTTATTCCTCTACACAAAATCATCGTGACGTCGGCAATGAGTACCCAGTGTAACAGACGGTTAGTTGACATCCTTAGGGCATGACCCAACTACCTTAGTCCGCATGTCCATTCACGTTACTGTTGTAATCAAATGTACGCTTCTAAAAATTATCACTATGTAGTTGCTGGTATCACATAGATATCACCTAGAATTCGATGGTCATATACCTAAGGGCGGGGTACATCTTCCACTGT